>CM042386.1:5608659-5686159 GCA_023634145.1 Thymallus thymallus
TATATCTTTACATTAAAAAACAAACTCTATCAGAATTCCAGTCATTCCAATAAATGTTATACCCCTTGATCTTCAAGAATAGAACTTGGAAATATGGAAGTATAGATTAGCCAAATTGTTTTACCTGAGCCTGACCCCAAAACGAAGGACTTATTAGCCAGCCCTACTCTGTTGTTCATGGAGATCTGAATGGGCTCATTGATTCGAGTTGAAAAATAAATGCTGTGCTCATGGAATGGTATACTTTGCTAAGAGAGTGCAAAGCTGTCATCAAGGCAAAGGGTGGCTACTTTGAAGAGTCTAAAATACAAAATATATTTTGATATATTTGTTTAACACTTTTTTGGTTACTACATAATTCCTTATGTGTTATTTCATAGTTTTGATGTCTTCACTATTATTCTACATTGTAGAAAATAGTAAAAATAAAGAAAAACGTTTGAATGAGTAGGTTTGTCCAAACTTATGACCGGTACTTATGGAGCAACTACAGACTGCCCCTTTTAAGTCTATAAAAAGTTTGCGCAGTAAACCCCCCACGTTTATTGCATAGGGTTGGATCCGCATTATGCAGCTGTTGCAAGATCGCATTTTTCACGGGCTGTCCACTAGTTTCAAAAACAATGATTGATAGGCAGCTTCAACCTCTTGAATTCAACCATTATTGGATTCAAATACACATTTAGATTTGTGAACAGCCATCCACAACAACCACAATCCGTAAGATATCAATAATAAGTTATAACCATATCGCTGTCATCCTTACCTCCAAGCGTTTATTCAAGTTGGATAATCTTTGGATGCCGACAGCAGTCGCACCATTGGAAGACATCATTTGGACTGTCTACAAAAGCCTATTCCTGCTCTTTTCTCGGGATCCATCAAACACATTTGGTGTGTCATCATAGTGGTCTCTGATTGGTGGTCATCATTTGGTGTGTCATCATAGTGCTCTCTGATTGGTGGTCATCATTTGGTGTGTCATCATAGTGGTCTCTGATTGGTGGTCATCATTTGGTGTGTCATCATAGTGCTCTCTGATTGGTGGTCATCATTTGGTGTGTCATCATAGTGCTCTCTGATTGGTGGTCATCATTTGGTGTGTCATCATAGTGTTCTCTGATTGGTGGTCAGACTCGCTCAGGTGGAGCAAACTTAAACTTGCGCCTTTTTTCAAGGCTGATTTGAATGTCTTTGAGAAAAGAGAGAAGTGTCAAAGATTTTATTCCGCAAACATCCTCTCTGAATTTAAAAGTAATCCTCGAAGTAATCATCTAGTTTTTCAAAAGTATCTGTAATCTGATTACAATATTTTAGCTGGTAACGTAACGGAATACAGTTACTGTTTTTTGTAATCCCTTATATGTAATGGATTACATTTAATCCGTTACTCCCCAACCCTGGTGGTACTGTATTCTGAATTACAGTATATTACTGGAAGTAATTTGTCAGTAAGTTACTGTAGAGTTTCAGTTACTGTAGGTTTATACATTTTTTGAAATACAGTACAATACCGTATTCTGTGGGGGTACAGCGTTCTCACTCACGGGTGCAACAAATATAGCCTCTTACAAGGCACGCATTAAAATATGTTAGAGACAGAAACTCTTTCCCCACCCATAACATTTTCCAACAATACACCATAATTAATACTGCATTTAAGGTATTTTACCGTGCATTCTAGAAAGCCTTACCAGTGTGCTGTAAAACAAATGTACAGTATTTTACTCTGCATTCTACGGTAAACTACTGTATTTAGTTTATACAGTATCATACTGTATAAACACAGTAAGTTATGATAAAAATACAAAATGGCTAACAGTGCACTTTTAAAAAAAGATGTCAGTAGTGCTAGAAAGGTTATCCAGATGACAACACATCTGTACTATATCACAATGTACTATTTTAACAGGGCTAGATGTTCAGTGGGATACACACCTACT
Organism: Thymallus thymallus; assembly: GCA_023634145.1. Lineage (NCBI taxonomy): Eukaryota > Metazoa > Chordata > Actinopteri > Salmoniformes > Salmonidae > Thymallus > Thymallus thymallus. The sequence goes on from CM042386.1 coordinate 5,610,603, forward strand.
AAATCTCTAAAACAGATTTTTTGGGGGGGGATTTGAAAAAAATTACCATATTTTCCCATTAATGAACATCCAATTTTAGAAGATATTTTGAATAAATGTTCTTAGTCCTAGAGTCATGACATTTTCAGAGTACATTGAGGGGAGTTACCTATTTCAACAAATGTAAAACAAAGGAAAATTGGCAAAAATTTAGTTACAATGTTTTCATCAGACGGCCACGATTTGTATCTTAAATGAATTTGCGATTAGTTTAGTGCCTAGTCTAGCCCACTTCCAAGGCATTAGCCATGACTAAGCGAGTGTCTGAAAGAGGGGACAGTGTGTTCTGACAAGCGACTGCATTCCTTTGTCACATATGTGTAATTACATGCAGATTTGGGGTCATTTGCATAGAAGACACTTCTTGTTTTAATCACTTGTAACCTCTCTGTTGGGGCTGATTTAAATTCCTTTCCCCATGTATTTATCTATGCAGTGAATCAGTGAAAGATGTGAGAGATACTTCCTGATACCCTCAATGTGTTCTGGTAGAGGCCAGGAGACCATGGTGGCGATGACACGGAGGTTAAGGGGGGTATCACTGGTGTAGCGCAGCTTCTCTTGACCCCCACAAAGTTGGAGTTTTGCCCTTCCGTAAAAAGTTAAGCCTAACGTTTGTTTCACTAAGCTATAGGCCTACGGTGAAGCAAAGCTGCAATTTAGAATGCCTTATTAGTAACCAAATATATATTTTTTAAACTGTCTTGTAGACTATAGCCGTCAACGTGCTCACTAGCAGCTTGGATAGAAAGTTTGTGCTGTGTACAACCAGTCTATTATTGGTCCACCGTCAAAACAATAGCTTGCTAGGGATTGTTTAATTATGCAGACAATATGCAGTCCAGCCTACTAGCCTATCTTTACCTACAGTGCATTCATGAAAGTATTCAGACCCCTTGACCTTTTCCACATTTCTAAAATGGATGAAATGTTTTTTCATCAATCTACACATAATACCCCATAATGACAAAGCAAAAACCGGTTTTTAGACATTTTTGCAAATGTATTAAACATTTCAAGTCGACCATTTTCACAAAGACTTTCACTAAAAAAGTATTTAAACAGTCAAAAAATCTCAGACAAAAAAACCTCTGAATAATAGTACATGTAATATTGACAATGTTACATTGAAGACACATCTTTCTAATAACCGGTTTTTAGACATTTTTGCAAATGTATTAAATCCCCCCCCCCCGCACTCTGGAATAATCACATTTACATAAGTATTCAGACCCTTTACTCAGTACTTTGTTAAAGCAACTTTGGCAGCGATTACAGCCTTGAGTCTTCGTGGGCATGATAATACAAGCTTGTCACACCTGTATTTGGGGAGTTTGTCCCATTCTTCTCTGCAGATCCTCTCAAGCTCTGTCAGGTTGGATGGGGAGCGTTGCTGCACAGTTATTTTCAGGTTTCTCCAGAGATATACCTTCAGGTTCAAGTCCGGGCTCAGGCAGGGCCACTCAAGGACATTCAGAGACTTGTCCCGAAGCCACTCCTGCGTTCTGTTCTCTATGTGCTTAGGGTCATTGTCCTGTTGGAAGGTGAACATTCGCCCCAGTCTGAGGTATTGAACACTCTGGAGCAGGTTTTCATCAAGGATCTCTCTGTACTTTGCGCCGTTCATCTTTCCCTCAAACCTGACTAGTCTCCCAGTCCCTGCCACTGAAAAACATCCCCACAGCATGATGCTTCACCGTAGGGATGGTGCCAGGTTCCCTCCAGACATGACGCTTGGCATTCAGAACAAAGTGTTCAATCTTGGTATCAGACCAGATAATCTTGTTTCTCATGGTCTGAGAGTCCTTTAGGTGCCTTTTGGTAAACTCCAAGCGGGCTGTTATGTGCCTTTTACTGAGCAGTGGCTTCCATCTGGCAACTTAACCATAAAGGCCTGATTGGTGGAGTGCTGCAGAGATTGTTGTCCTGGAAGGTTCTCCCATCTCCACAGAGGAACTCTGGAGCTCTGTCAGAGTGACCATCGGGTTCTTGGTCACCTCCCTGACCAAGGCCCTTCTCTGCCGATTGCTCAGTTTGGCCAGGCGGCCAGTTCTAGGAAGAGTCTTGGTGGTTCCAAACTTCTTATATTTAAGAATGATGGAGGCAACTGTGTTCTTCAGGACCTTCAATGCTGCAGACATTTTTTGGTAACCTTCCCCAGATTTGTTCCTTGACACAATCTTGTCTCGGAGCTCTACGGACAATTCCTTCGACCTCATGGCTTGGTTTTTGCTCTGACATGCATTGTCAACTGTGGGACCTTATATAGACAGGTGTGTGCCTTTCCAAATAATTTCCAATCAGTTGAATTTACTACAGGTGGACTCCAATCAAGTTGTAGAAACATCTCAAGGAGGATCAATGGAAACAGGATGCACCTGAGCTCAATTGAGTCTCATAGCAAAGGGTCTGAATACTTATATTTTCTAATACATTTGTCATTATGGGGTATTGTGTGTAGATTGATGACACTTTTTTTAGAATAAGGCTGAAACTTAACAAAATGTGTAAAAAGTCAAGGGGTCTGAATACTTTCCGAATGCACTTTATATACAGTATTTAGCTGGTAGCCTATTTATACTACACATTGGAACACTGTCGGGCAGTCCGTCTAGTCACTCATAGGCTTAGTGTTCACAGAAGGGGAGCCGCTGGGTCTCTGGCAGTACTCGTCAGCTTGGTTTTCTGGGAGAGGAGGAGAAGGAGGCCCGGCACTCACATTAGAGGAACTGTCACTATTCTGGAGAGGAGGAGGAGGAGGAGGAGGAAGCCCGGTACTCTCACAAGAGGAACTGTCACTATTCTGGAGAGGAGGAGGAGGCCCAGCACTCTCACTAGAGGAACTGTCACTATTCTGGAGAGGAGGAGGAGGCCCAGCACTCTCACTAGAGGAACTGTCACTATTCTGGAGAGGAGGAGGAGGCCCAGCACTCTCACTAGAGGAACTGTCACTATTCTGGAGAGGAGGAGGAGGCCCAGCACTCTCACTAGAGGAACTGTCACTATTCTGGAGAGGAGGAGGAGGCCCAGCACTCTCACTAGAGGAACTGTCACTATTCTGGAGAGGAGGAGGAGGCCCAGCACTCTCACTAGAGGAACTGTCACTATTCTGGAGAGGAGGAGGAGGCCCAGCACTCTCACTAGAGGAACTGTCACTATTCTGGAGAGGAGGAGGAGGCCCAGCACTCTCACTAGAGGAACTGTCACTATTCTGGAGAGGAGGAGGAGGCCCAGCACTCTCACTAGAGGAACTGTCACTATTCTGGAGAGGAGGAGAGGCCCAGCACAATCACTAGAGGAAATATTCTCAAGGATAAGGAGAAAGAGGTCATTGTCATTGCTGGGCCGGGTCGTGAGATCTCTGTGTGTACTGGGAGGCCGGGAGATCTCTGTGTGGACTGGTAGGCCGGGAGATCTCTGTGTGGACTGGGAGGTCAGTAGATCTGTTACCTCATTTCCACCAAAAAATAACTGGTTCGGAACTGGTGCTGGTTCAAAGTTGGTTCAAAGTTGGTTCAACTTGTGAACCTTCTCAGAACCTGTTTGTTTTTCCACTGACTAGAGAGCCCAGCGAACGAGGTCGTTATATCACTGTGTACGTCGCCATACGTCTTAGCTTTCCCAGAAACGCTTGCGCCAACTTCAAGCATAACAATTACAATGGCGGACTACATCGTCTTTCTGCAATTGTTTCTCCTGGCTTTGCGAATCCATCTTTCTTCAATCGTTGTACTATCTTTCTACTAGCGCTGTGTTTTTAGCAATGGCGGTCACAACCTTTCCCGTCGTGTTGTTGGTCACAATAACCCCGCCCCCAGCCCCCGACGTAAGCATGACGTGGTAAAAGAACGGTTCTAGTCCAGCAAAGAGTTGGTGCCGCTTTGGAACAAATTTTCCTGGCCGAGAACCGGTTCTTTGGCTGTCGAAACACAAAGAACTGGTTCGCGAGTAGGCACTGGCTCCGAACCGGGTCTCAAAATGCTTTGGTGGAAAAGGGGTAAGAGTGGACTGGGAGCCTGCTAGTGCTAGTTCCTGCGTAAGTAGGCCTACTAGCTTCCACCTGCGATGGTGTGTCGTCAGTCGAGTACGAGGTTGTAGCTTTGCTGATGTGGTTATCTTCGGTAGTTTGGCACGAGCTTGATCAGATAAACCTTTTTTTGTGGCGTTTTTGTGACTACTTGGTCTTGCCTTTTGTTTATCCATGTTGAACTCTCCATCCGAGTCAGACCTGATTCACCTCACTTTCTTTTTACTTGATAGCCAGTTAGGTGAGGAGGCAGAGGTAGGCTGAGAAATAGGCTAATTAGATACATGACAGCTGTGTTGTCTGTCTGAGTCACCTTCTTGCAAAGTGGATTGAACTTGCTACATGTGGAAATTAAAAAGGAGGCATAATGCATAATATTTTGACACAGGTGTACGTTGACAGGTGCATAGGCCCCCATAGCTCATGGGCCCCATGCCTTGCAGAGGCTGTGGGGGTATTCTGCTATGCCAGTGGGGGGTATGGGTGGGGATGATATGGAGGTGAAAGATTAAAGGGGGTATGGGTGACAAGCATTTCGCTACACCCGCAGTAACATCTGCTAAACACGAGTATGTGACCAATAACATTTGATTTGATTTGATTTGGGTGGGGTGATGGAGTTGGCAAAGTGTCAGGGGTCATTGAACACAATTTCCCCCAGTTAGACCCACTTTGGAGAGGAGCCACTGTCCAATTTCTAGCTGTCATTGGACAGGACTTATTTGAAGGGTATTTGACACCCCGACAGCCAGAAATATTTAATAGTATTCATTTTTTTTTTAGAATTCTAAGGGTAAATTCACTCTAAATTGTGTTTGAAAAAGTTTGAAGATGTTCTTGAGGCTCTGAATACCATCTTCAGGCATGTTTCTACCAACACAAAGTTTAGGGGAAAGAAATTATCTGGTCGACTGATTCTGACTAAAAAGAAACTGCCCCAATTATAAAGCCATGATAGCTGTAAAGCAGATGAACAACTCTTTGATGGGTTCCTAATAGCTTGGCCCTGTAAAATGACTTCAATAAAGTTACAAGACTCATTCCAGAGGGATATATTCAGAATGTCTAAATATCTAAATCTAAAGTATGCTAAATATAACATCATACTGTATGTGTGTCTTCCTTCAGGAACTGAATCATAGATCCTCATGGGATCAAGTGGGATCAAGTGCAGGGCAGAAGGTCAAATCAATCAAATAGAGTTTCATCTCTCACTATTAAAAACAGATTCTATGTATAATTTTCCATTATTATAATGATGTAGGGCTTCCAAGTGGTCTAAGACACAGCATCTCAGTGCTAGAGGCATCACTACAGACAACCCGGTTCGAATCCTGACTATATCACAACCGGCCGTGATTAGGAGTCCTAAAGGGCGGTGCACAATTGACCCAGCGTCGTCCGAGTTTGGCCGGTGTAGGCCGTCATTGTAAATAATAATTTTTTCTTAACTGACTTGCCTAGTTAAATAAAGGTTAAATAAAATAGGCTGCTGAATTGATTTGCTGTCGACCAAAGGAGATGAGCAATACTACTGTACTATAGGCTCTTCAGAATGTACGTACTTATCTTCAAATTAGGTTTGAGGGCACAACCTTAGTATGTGTGAAATCAAAGTTCATTATACATTGCTGCATCATTACTCTATATTTCAAAGTAATTTATCAACAGTAATGACAGTTATTTAGCACTTACCGAGTTTAAATAACGTCCACGTTTCCCCACTCCCGTTAAGGTATGACCGGTCATTTTCCGTTAACATTTTTGAAAGCTATTGATTTGACCCTCCTTTGATAATACATGTTCATTCTCAAATACGTCAAGTTCGTTCCCACTCCATCACTAGCTAGTCATTTGACTTGCCTGTTTTGGATAATGATGGAAGATAAATAAAAGTGTAAAACCTTTGTTCCTCAAAATACTCCTTGGAATGGTCTACCTTTGTAATGGAATGGTCCACCTTTGGAATGGAATGGTCCACCTCTGGAATGGAATGGTCTACCTTTGGAATGGAATGGTCCACCTTTGGAATGGAATGGTCCACCTTTGGAATGGAATGGTCCACCTTTGGAATGGAATGGTCCACCTTTGGAATGGAATGGTCCACCTCTGGAATGGAATGGCCCATGCCTCAGCCGGCTCGTCAGGCTCCCCATGCCTCAGCCGGCTCGTCAGGCTCCCCATGCCTCAGCCGGCTCGTCAGGCTCCCCATGCCTCAGCCGGCTTGTCAGGCTCCCCATGCCTCAGCCGGCTCGTCAGGCTCTCCTGTAACATCACAGTGGAGATAGACATCCTGCTTACAGAACAACAGCCAGACCTGAATGCAGGAGCTTGGTTGTTGTGATGTTTTTCTTGTCTTCTGGTGTGATTGACAGAGTTTTTTTTTTCTTTTCTCTTCAAACTGAGTTAGCCCGGTGAGCTAATCCTAGGTATTAGCTAGGGGAGCTAACACATGTTTTCAGGACTCAGGCAAGGTTACTCATCACGCTAGCATAGTTGACTAAAAGACACAGTTGTGGATGATGAAACAGTTGATGAAACAGGTAGCACATGGCTCTACATTTGACCTTTTAGTCATTTAGAAGAAGCTCTTATCCAGAACGACTTACAGTAGTGAATGCATACACTTATCTATAATTATCTATACTTATCTATAATTATCTATAATTTCCTGTACTGTACAGCACCAATGGGTGAGTAAACATACAAAATTATTTGTTAATATACACTCTACAATAAATGGCACTATATAGTACCAGATAAGGGTTCTTTGGCTTGTAACCATACCGGAACTCTCTTTTGTGCTATTTCAATTTTATTTTGAAGGTTCTAAATGGAACCTTAATAGTGCTATAAAGAAGGTTCTTCATAGCACCAAAAAGGGTTCCGCTATGGTTCCAACCCTTTTTGGGGCAATATGGAGATTAGTTCTGTAAATAACCTTTCTCAATCTCAAAGGTTTACATGTCATTTAGCGGACACTCTTATCCAGAGCAACTTACAGGAGGAATTTGGGTTATGTGCATTGCTCAAGGGCACATCGACAGATTTTTCACCTAGTCGGTACAAGGATTCGAACCAGCTACCTTTCAGTTACTGGCCCAGTGCTTTTAACCGCTAGACTACCTGCCACCTCTTTTGAAGAACCATACAGGTATTTAGATTCTGTTAAAATTCCATAGGCGTTAACATTGTGTTAATTCAAAAGTTGAATCAGGTTTTAATTGACACAAGGCCTTAAATTAGTCTTTAACAAGACACTGTTACTAGCCATAGTCATATTGAACATGTCATGACATAACACAACAGATTAGATAAACTGGAATGACACTTTCACTCATGGATGAAAATTCCACATAACATTTCAGCCACTTATGTATGATTGGCTGCCTTGATGTACAATGGTGCAGATCCAACTGGGGGATTTTGCCACACATTACTGTGGCGAACATTCAGAAAACAGCAATTTGAAACCAATTTAATCCCATTTATCAGTTGCCCTCAGATGGACACCAACTAAAAAGCGCAAGTGAGGCAGGCCAAAAACAACATGGTAATAGACAGTGGTGGCTGAGCTGGAAGAGACGGGTCTCTCATGGGACAGGGCACAAGCTGTGGCCAAAGACAGACTCAAGTGGCCAGACAAACTAAAGATTGTTGCATCCTTATGTCCCACCCAGGATGAAGATGACTAAGTAAGTAAGTTATCAACTCTGGGTGTTGATTTAAATGTACATTACGGCAGGGAGCTTTGGCAGACCATAGAGAATAAGTAGTCAATTGAACCCGCTCCTCATCAGTAAGTGTGATTGATGTCTATGGAGTATTTTATCCAACATTATCAGTCAGGGGACTACGACTATGTTTGCAGACATAGCCCGAAGGTATTGTCATGGTTTGACTGAAGTGACTACATTTGTTAACCTAAGATACCAAATTAACAAGATCGTGTCCCACCCTCGGTATGGTTGAGCTAACGTGCGCTAATGTGATTAGCAAGTAACAAGAACATTTCCCAGGACATATCTTATATGGGCAGAAAGCCTTCAACACCATTCAGCCCCTGCTACTGGGTGAGAAGATGAAGAGGATGAAAGTGGAAGCACCCTTAGTCTCATGGGTCACGGACTACCTGACCGGTAGGCCACAATTTGTGCGACTCCAGAGCTGTGTGTCAGAACGGGCAGTGAGCAACACAGCGGCCCCTCTTCCTGTTCACCCTCTACACCTCGGACTTCAGATATAACTCTGAAACATGCCACCTACAGAAGTTCTCGGATGACTCTGCTATTGTAGGGTGCATCAGGGGTGGGCAGGAGGAGGAGTACAGGAGCACAATCAATGACTTTGTGTTGTGGTGTGAGCAGAAACACCTTCAGCTCAACATCAGCAAAACAAAGGAGATGGTGGTGGACTTGGGTCATACAAGTTCCCGGGAGTCCATATGGACAACAGGCTGGAATGGGCTGGTAACACCGGGGCTCTGTACAAAAAGGGCCAGAGCCGACTCTACTTTCTGAGGAGGCTCAGGCCCTTCAACGTGTGCAGTGAACTACTGCATACCTTCTACCAGTCTTTTTTTGCGGTGGTGTGCTGGGGCGCCAACATAAAAGCCGGTGATGCTTCTCGGGTAAATAAGCTGATCATGAAGGCTAGCTCTGTTCTGGGGATTAGCCTTGACACTCTAGAGGAGGTGGCGGTGAGACAGATCCTGGCCATCATGGACAATGTCACCCACCCTCTGCATGCCATGGTTATGACGCAGAGGAGCACCTTCAGTCACAGACTGATCCCACCACGGTGTGCCTGAGAGCGCTACAGGAGGTCCTTCCCGCCAGGGCTATTAGACTATTTAATGCCTCAACGGGGTGCCGTGCCGTCGGCAACATAGACCTGGAACTGTTGGAGTGTTAGGACCTAGTTTAACAATTATGCATCCATCCGTGAGTAACTCTGGTCTGTAATCACTCATTCACTCAGGACTTATGTATTCATTCAGGTCTGTATAAACATATTCATGTACAGTTGTTATATCATATCACGTGCAAAAAGTCATTCTTGGACTGAACTTATGTAGTCATTCACTCAGGAATGCATATTAGTATCCTGTCAGTTGTATCTTTTTTCATTGCTTTTAGTATATCGAATGTGCAATACGTGCATTTATCTGTAATTAAACCCTGCGCACTAAGGACTGTATTTTAAGGGAATTACTATTATTACCCTAAATTATATAATACACACATTTAGCTATTTAAGTATCTCTTCCTGTCATTTACCTGTACAGTTAATGTAACCATGCAAAATATTCACTTACCTGTTCATTTAACCAGTCTGTATATTAAGTAAACTATTATTACCCTCACTAATATCATACGCACTTTTAGCTATTTAAGTATTTCTCTGCCATCGACCTGTATAGTATAGTTAACCATGCAAATACTCCTTATTTATCTATATCAACTTGCAATATTTTTATGGTTTATTTGTATTTTTTACACTCTGTTACAATGTATAGTGTACATATTCAGCCATCCACCCATACTATGCTATGTCTTTTTATAGCTTTTTTGCACTCCAGACCTCTTGTATTTTTATACTTTTTCATACTGCCGCTTTATGTATCGTGTATCTGTCTTTGGTGTATTTTCGTTCTGGCATTTTGCACCTGCCCTGTGTTTTTTTGTAGCTGCTTGACAAAGAAATGTCCCCTCGTTAGGATCACCACTTTATTTTAAGAATGTGAAATGTCAGAATAATAGTAGAGAGTGAGTTATTTCAGCTTTTATTTATTTTATCACATTCCCAGTGGGTCAGAAGTTTACATACACTCAATTAGTATTTGGTAGCATTGCCTTTAAATTGTTTAACTTGGGTCAAACGTTTCAGGTAGCCTTCCACAAGCTTCCCACAATAAGTTGGGTGAATTTTGGCCCATTCCTCCTGACAGAACTGGTGTAACTGAGTCAGGTTTGTAGGCCTCCTTGCTCGCACACGCTTTTTCAGTTCTGCCCACAAATTGTCTATAGGATTGAGGTCAGGGCTTTGTGATGGCCACTCCAATACCTTGACATTGTTGTCCTTAAGCCATTTTGCCACAACTGTGGAAGTATGCTTGGGGTCATAGTCCATTTGGAAGACCCATTTGTGACCAAGTTTTAACTTCCTAAATGTTGTCTTGAGATTTTGCTTCAATATATCCACATAATTTTCCTTCCTCATGATGCCATCTATTTTGTGAAGTGCACCAGTCCCTCTTGCAGCAAAGCAACCCACAACATGATGCTGCCACCACCGTGCTTCATGGTTGGGATGGTGTTCTTCGGCTTGCAAGCCTCCCCCTTTTTCCTCCAAACATAACGATGGTCATTATGGCCAAACAGTTCTTTTTTTGTTTCATTAGACCAGAGGACATTTCTCCAAAAAGTACGATCTTTGTCCCCATGTGCAGTTGAAAACCGTAGTCTGACTTTTTTGTGGTGGTTTTGGAGCAGTGGCTTCTTCCTTGCTGAGCGGCCTTTCAGGTTATGTCGATATAGGACTCGTTTTACTGTGGATATAGATACTTTTGTACTGGTTTCCTCCAGCATCTTCACAAGGTCCTTTGCTGTTGTTCTGGAATTGATTTGCACTTTTCACACCAAAGTACATTCATCTCTAAGAGACAGAATGTGTCTCCTTCCTGAGCGGTATGACGGCTGCGTGGTCCCATGGTGTTTATACTTGCGTACTATTGTTTGTACAGATGAACGTGGTACCTTCAGGCATTTGGAAATTGCTCCTAAGGATGAACCAGACTTGTGGAGGTCTACCATTTTTTTCTGAGGTCTTGGCTGATTTCTTTTGATTTTCCAATGATGTCGAGCAAATAGGCACAGGAGTTTGAAGGTAGGCATTGAAATACATCCACAGTTACACCTCCAAATGACTCAAATGATGTTAATTAGCCTATCAGAAGCTTCTAAAGCCATGACATCATTTTCTGGAATTTTCCAAGCTGTTTAAAGGTACAGTCAACTTAGTGTATGTAAACTTCTGACCAACTGGAATTGTGATATAGTGAAATATAAGTGAAATAATCCGTCTGCGAACAATTGTTGGAAGAATGACTTGTGTCATTCACAAAGTAGATGTCGTAACCGACTAGCCAAAACTGTAGTTTGTTAACATGAAATCTGTGGAGTGGTTGAAAAATAAGTTTTAATGACTTCAACCTAAGTGTATGTAAACTTCCAACTTCAACTGTATCTAGCTGTCACTGGGCTCCGAGGCGGATATACGGGGGAACTCACACACCTCTTCCGCTCACAGAGAGACATTCATCATTTAATTGGCACCAAGTCATTAGTGAACATTTCTCCCTGCTGCCCCACAGTGTGTCAAGCCTGCAGTGTTACCTTAATATGTGGCATTCTGACAAACAGCCCCAGATAGTGAAGCGATTTTGATGAGCACACACACACACGCACACGCACACGCACACACACACGCAGAGAGCTAAGGATTTCAGAGTTTCATAGTGAATTTTTGTATTTTATTCTGCTTATTTGTATTTGAGTTTGTAGGCAGTTTTGTTCATCTGTCCATCTTCTCTGGTTTGTGATCGTTGGAGCGTGAGGATAGAGTGTGATCGATGACAGTCAGGAGATTTTGTGACTTTGAGAAAATTGACTTACCCCCTCACGCCACAACGCTGCACCCCTAAGGACAACTCCCACTGTCTCTCTGCAGGTCAGTGGCTAAGACCTCAATCTATTGAAAACAAAGATACCAAAATAACTTAAAACTGAACAAACTGAAAGAAATAGTAAAGTCTCTTTTCAACCCAACTGTCTTAATATATATATATATCTTTTTTATAAATGTACCTATAGATCCTGGAGAAAACAAGTCCTAAGATGCTCTCTGTTTCTCTTAACCCTCTCCCTATATCTGCTCACTCTCTCTACCTGTCCTCTAACCCACTCTCTCAACCTGTCCTCTAACCTACTCTCTCAACCTGTCCTCTAACCCACTCTCTCAACCTGTCCTCTAACCCACTCTCTCAACCTGTCCTCTAACCCACTCTCTCAACCTGTCCTCTAACCCACTCTCTCAACCTGTCCTCGAACCCGCTCTCTCTCAACCTGTCCTCGAACCCGCTCTCTCTCAACCTGTCCTCTAACCCACTCTCTCAACCTGTCCTCTAACCCACTCTCTCTCAACCTGTCCTCGAACCCACTCTCTCACTCTCTCTACCTGTCCTCTAACTCACTCTCTCTCTCTACCTGTCCTCTAACCCGCTCTCTCTACCTGTCCTCTAACCCACTCTCTCAACCTGTCCTCTAACCCGCTCTCTCTCTCTCCCTCTCTCAACCTGTCCTCTAACCCACTCTCTCTCTCTCAACCTGTCCTCTAACCCACTCTCTCAACCTGTCCTCTAACCCACTCTCTCTCTCTCTCTACCTGTCCTCTAACCCACTCTCTCTCTCTTTCTCTCTCAACTTGTCCTCTAACCTATTTTATTTAAAAAAATTGACCAGGCAAGTCAGTTAAGACCCGGATGACGCTGGGCCAACTCTGCGCCGCCCTATCGGACTCCCAATCACGGCCAAAATGTGATACAGCCTGGAATCGAACCGTTGAGAGCACCGAATCCTAACCACTAGACCTCTTAACCTGTTCTCTCTCTCTCTCTCTCTCTCACTCTCACTCTCACTCACACACACACACCCTCCAAGCCTCCTCTCTGTCTCCCCCCATCAGTACTGTGTTTATTGACAGCCACTGCTGATGAAGGGGGAATTAGCGTTAATGAAATCTAAAGGAAGTGTTTTCTGGAAATGAGCGGCCACCGTTCTCCAGTCTTTTATCAGTAACAAACTGGGACAATGAGTGTCTGACTAGGTAGTTAGAACCTTTCTTCTCCTAATAACTTAGGCTGATTCATCTCTGAAAGCGTCAGAGCTGTGACGTCACCTTGTTACTCTAATAACTAGCATTTGGCAGTATTTTCATAAGACAAATATTGAATGCTCGTTCCTGTGTTAATTTCAATTGACAGATCGATGATGGCTTGAAAGCCAACTCTCCATTGATGTGATTTCATTTCAGAACAATTCTCTCAAATAGGGCCAAACTAAAATGTGCTGGACGGTTTAGGTTGATTTGCCATTCCAACCACACCATGAACCTTTAACAATGACTCACTTGTGTTGGCTTGGTGGTCTATTGTCTTCACTACCTGACAAGCAAAATTACTTTTGAGTTTCCATTTATTTGTTTCTGTATCTCACTGTGTAGCTTCAATCTAACCAAATGTCCTAATTTCTCTCAGAAAGCTCCTGTCTGCCTTCATCACCAATGAGGACTTCAATTTGGACCAGAGAGATGAAGAGAGGACATAAACAAAGTCCACTTAGCAGTTGCAGCACAGCCAGATTTGGGATTTCTTACTTAGTTGCTTGTTTCATGTCCTTGGAAAGATCCAACTAATGCTCCACTTGCTCACAGCCTGGTGAGTAACAAGAACAACCCAATATTAATTGATACATTAATCATTCATTTGTTTGAATAATGGAGTTCTGTTAGATTAGGATAATTGCCCTGTTACAATTATTTTTGACACGTTCATTCTTTTGTCATAATTGCTCCAACCCAGATGCAATTGGAATGCTTTGATATATGGTTACCTAGGTGATTGTATTGGCACAGGACTGTGTTCTGCATTGAAACTGTGGGCCGACGTTTTTATACTGGACAGAAGCAGAGGTCATAGGTTTATCATTATGGAGGTGTGGTTGGCGTGGAAACTCTCTTTGTCTCTCTCACACACGTGCATGTATGCCCGCCCACCGGGCACGGTGGTTTGTGGGGAGGTGGTTGTGGATAGGGCTTGTGGGGACACGGAGTGTGCTTGGCTTTGCCAGCTGACTGGTCACAGGGTTGAGAGGTGACAGAGAGAGAAACACATAAAATGGCCAGAAACACTGTCTTCACCCTCTGTCTCTCTTTGTCTGTCCGTCTTTCTTTCTCTCTCCATCTCTGTCATGCTTGACCTCTGCTTCACCTCTTTCTTTTTTATGTTTTGTTTTGTCTCAATCTCTCCTGTCCATATGTAGACTGAAACGTGTAAAGTATTTTTAATGCTGCAATGTGTAACTTTCACATAGAAATGTGTGTTATAGATATGTCATTCTCATTGAAAGCAAGTCTAAGAAGCAGTAGATCTGTTCTATTTGTGTTATTTCCATGCTCCCCATTCTTAAGTTTAGTTTATGCGTCTTTTACTTTCGGTTTTTGTACAACAGCTTTAAAGAGTTGAAAAACAAATATTTTGGGTCATGAAAAGTATATTTCACAGCGGTTTAGAATGATTCTGTACACTATACTTGCTTGTTTTGTCACATAAACTGAAACTATTCGAATTTAGCGAATCGATTTCTGAATAGTGCATTTTTTAATTAAGTTGATTTGGGAAAAAAAGAAGAGGGAGGGAATGTTTGTAAAGTATTGATTATCCATCCCCCATCAACCACCTAGCCCCACTCTGAAGTTCCAGTTCCAGAGAAAATCCACAAATCACTTTCAATTACAATCCCATGCCCAGTGATAATTGGGTTTATGGTTATTTTATGGTTACTTAAGCATGTCATGTATTGTCACCCACACAAAATCAATAGTTTCTTAAATCCGTGGAGGCAACAGGTGTTGCATGACCATGCGTTACAACAGGGTTCCCCAACTGGTGGTCAAATTTGGGGTGATTTTTATTTGGCCACTATTGTAATGCATGGTGATGCAACACCTGTTCCCTCCATGGATTTAAGAAACACTAAACAAAAGGTTACATTTTTGGAAATAAAAGACAGGAAATCTGCACACACACGTTTTGAAAATGTGTCATTGGCTTTGATACTTTGATTGGTTAGAGATTATTCAAATGCTGATGACTTTGTTTTGTACAACGATGGCAGTCTCAGACTGAAGTATGTAGAGAAGCGGAAGAATTCAGTTGGTATCTATCTATCTATCTATCTATCTATCTATCTATCTATCTATCTATCTATCTATCTATCTATCTATCTATCTATCTATCTATCTATCTATCTATCTATCTATCTATCTATCTATCTATCTATCTATCTATCTATCTATCTATCTATCTATCTATCCATATGCTATGCTAAATCCCCAACTAAATCTCTAAGATAATTGTAATTGTTAATAATGGTATGACTTGACTTGTATGATTTGTGTTCACGATGCCAGATCATATTATGTTTATGGAGACCTTCTTGATTGCGACATCTCTGAAAGTAGTCGCTGACGAACTGTACTTGTTTGTCTGTTGTTGTCATCTGGATTACAGTGGAGTTTCTGGACGTCTTCCGATGATGGCAACACAGGGGGTTCATGTAATAATTAGGGACCATGACATTACCATCAGGGTTATCAGCCTTCATTAAACGTTTCAGTTTCAGTCAGGAGGCCAGTGTTTCATGAGGTTAAATTTCTCGTTAGAGATGCTCGTCATCTCCCAGTAACACACACACACACACACACACACACACACACACACACACACACACACACAGTGATTGGTGATGGGTCTAGCTAAAACACCCGTCAGATCGATCTCTCTGGCGGGGCTCAGGTCGTCACATCACTGAAACACGACAGTCTATGAATTTAACAATTTAGCAGCTTCAAGTCAAAATGCCGGTATTCCCATTATGACGATGGATAAACCTCGGATGCATCCCATCCACATCCAACATTCCTTGGGAATAAAGCAGGATATCTGACCTGCGTATGTCAACAGCTAAACCCTCAGACTCATCAATGTTCCTGTGGGAAGAAAGGTATTAGGAAACCGGGTTGAAGTAAACCAGGCGTATTGGAACTGATAGAGATAATCACTGGTTTGAACTGACTGGAAGGAAGGAAGGAAGGAAGGAAGGAAGGAAGGAAGGAAGGAAGGAAGGAAGGAAGGAAGGAAGGAAGGAAGGAAGGAAGGAAGGAAGGAAGGAAGGAAGGAAGGAAGGAAGGAATAGAACTTTTAGTTCTCAGATGGTAATCCAATATATAATGTCGCTCTCCAACTAGACAGAAGAATCCAGATCCTAATGCAGTCTCATCAACCTTTTAATAATAGACTGGATTAGGGGACAGTGGAACAGAAGGGAACAGAGAGAAATAACCACTCTGGAAAATGAACATTTTCAAATGCAATTTGAAATTAATTACGGTCGAGCAATTGCACCCGCGGAGGGACATCTTGGAGAGAGAGAACAGAGAGAGAATATCAGAGAATTATAGAATCTCATTTAGACACACATAACCGTCCTGCTCAAGGCATTCTCTATATATTTCCATCTCTTTTAATTTCCTTCTATTGTTCAAAAAGCACTTCTCACTGGGCACAGACATCAGTTCAACATTTAGTTTTGATTTACATTTGGTTAAGTTGTCAACTATTGTGATTTCAATGCAAAATAATGTCATTGGATTTAGGTGAAAAGTTAAGTGAAAAAAAGTTGAAAAACCCTTACGTTGATGACCTTTGTCAAGTCTAATGAGTTTTCCACATTGATTCAACATCATCACATAGATTTTGGCGGTTTACATGATGTGGAAACAACGTTGATTAAACCACTTTTTGCCAAGTGGGTTGAAGATGGAACGTTGGGCTTCAATCGAAACTACGCTGTTGCTGTCTTTCATGTATTTAGTCATTTATTTGTAAAAATGACCCATTTCTCACATCACCAAGTCACATACTAGTGTACGCTAAGTTAGATGTTTCACTTGATGAACACAAAAGGCTTCTGATGGATCATGATCTATTGAACTATTGAACTTGAATATTGAACTTCTCAAGTATTACTAAGCTACTTTTACATTTCTCTCCACCAGGTCAATACTGTACATTCAGGTCAGCTTTGGGGGCTTTCAAGTTCTCTCCATCTGGTCAATACTTTACGTTCAGGTCAGCATGGGTGCTTTCAGTTCTCTCCACCTGGTCAATACTGTACGTTCAGGTCAGGATGCAAAATCTCTCATCTGAGACAATTCAGTGCCTTCAGAAAGTATTCATACCACTTGGCTTATTCCACATTTTGTTGTGTTACTGCCTGAATTCAACATGGATTCAATTGAACCATCTACTACAGATAGTACTTGGTTCAATTGAACCAAGTACTATCTGGGTTAAACGGTGTCAAATGAGATTTGAAAACTAGGTTGGGCTGGAATAACAATTGAATTGGTTATCAAGAGTACTAATTTTGAAAATGTTTACGTGTTATAACACAGGTGGTCATGAAGAGTTGCTGTGTGTGTGCAGGCGTTTTGACAGTAATACATCTGGTTCTAATATTCAACTGATCATGGTCTTAAAGTTGGATCACAATTATTTGAAACAGATGTGTTAGCATTGGCCATCCAGAGTTGGCCACCTCAATTGACCTACGTTATATCAGTCACCACAACTTGTCACACAGGCTGTCACCTGAGACCTTGGATACGTCCGGGTCTGTCTGGGTTCGTAGCGGTTATATTAAAACCAGAATCCAGAAGACGTTTCTAGGTCAGGCAAAACCCTTTTCTCCTCTATCTCAGAGAGTGACACTATTACAGAGAAAGTCAAGAAGTAGTAGAGGTTTTTCATAAATAAAAGAAACCTGGAGCGGGGGTGCATATGTGTGTGACTTCAGAGGCACAGCGAGTAGCAGAGTAATGAGTCACGTCTAAGAAAACATCTGCTGAGACACCAACGTGCAATCGACCGGTGAGGGGAGAGAGGGAGGGAGGAGAAGGGACTAGGAGTGGGCTTGAGAGGTAAAAAAAAAGGGAGTCCAAAAGATGGCGTCTTGAATGAGAGAAAGGTAGGGCCAACAGGGAGGAGAGAGAGAGAAACCAAGAGAGGGAAACCAGATAGTCAAAAGAAATAAGCTACGTTCACTTAGTTATAAGGAGAAGATGGCGCAGATGGACACGGCGACATCTTACGTGTTCCAACCCAACTTTGCTATGTAGTGAGTTTTATCATGTTCATCAAAAAATATATACAGAAAGTTAATTATTATCACATATGACCGCCATGCACTTCTGGACATCAGATCAACAGTTACTAACCTTGATTTTGACTTAAAATACGACTTCAACTCTGACTCACCGGTTCCACTGTTCACACCGGACCCTATTCCTTTGATCAATGGGCTACCAAAATGCTGCAGGCGTAGATGTGGGAGATGAGTTGGAGTCCTAGTGAAATTGAGACTAAGAGAAAAATCAACACCGCTGCCCTCTGTTCTATTGGCAAATTTATTAGAGTCTCCTCTCATAGAGACTTGAAAAGCTGCAATAGTATATGTGACCCGATTTCAGGAAACTAGGTATATGTCGCAAGTCACAACTTCACTGGAGAGCAGTTTCAAAGTAAAAGTTTTTTTTTTTGGCAGAAATGCCTTCTCGAACATGTGAGCTTTCGTGTGCCTTAATACCAAACTTGTATGCCATCTGTGAATACGAATAAAGTTGTTTAATTACGAGCATAGTTGGTTTAGCCACAGAAATAGACAGGAACCTTCCTGCTAGCCATGTTTGGCTGAGATAATGAGTTGGCTGGACAAGAGATGAGTTTCAGATTGGTCTGTGGTGTATCATCTAGTGTCTATAAGATGCT
Source organism: Thymallus thymallus (assembly GCA_023634145.1). Taxonomy (NCBI): domain Eukaryota; kingdom Metazoa; phylum Chordata; class Actinopteri; order Salmoniformes; family Salmonidae; genus Thymallus; species Thymallus thymallus. The sequence goes on from CM042386.1 coordinate 5,629,337, forward strand.
CCTTTCTACTGTAGTTTTTTCGAAAGATATAATGTTAGCCATGGAGAACTGCAAATATGTTGCTACTGCGCTCAATAACATTGTTGCCCTGAATTTATCAGGTGCTATCGACAAAGGTCAGTGGGAAAAAGTTGTAATGGACTACTTTCTGGAGGACGATCGTGCCGTGCTGACTCTATCTGAAAATGAATCAGATGATGAGGAAATTTCTGATTTAGGTAAAAACATTTTCATTGAAGACATAGTAGAGTTTTCTGATGACAGTGATGGGGAAGAAACGATGATCAACAGTGTTGTTGTCATGGAAGTGAGTTTTGAAATCAGTGGAACACAACAGGACAAACAAGCTGCAAACAAAACGGAAACGACACAGGACGTCTTATTTCATAAAATGGTTTGCAGTCTGAGGATAAGCTTTTGTTCATGGTCGCTGTCGCTCCTTTTGTTGGTTTTGGGATTTTTACTAATAAAAGGAATGTTTTCGCACCACAGCTCTGCACTTCAGGTCCTGTCTAACTGCGATCGTGACAGATATTATAAGTTTCTAATTGTCAGAAAATTGTTTGCATTGCAAGTTAAAGCTTGCTATTAGCTAGCTAACGTTAGCTGAGCTTAGATGGCTGGCTTGCTAGCTAACGTTGAACCGATTTGGTTACTTTAGCAAGCTGTGACAATCTGTTTGTATTGCTACTAATGTTACTTAATGAATTAGGATTATAGTAAATGTTTTAGCTAGCTAATGTTAACGTTACATGTCTAAACAAAAGACCCCAAGTTAAAGCTTGCTGTTAGCTAGCTGAGGTTAGATGACTGGCTAGCTAGCTAACATTAATTTACGTGTGTAAAGTGTGTAATGTTAGTGATGTTTTCTCAGACAATCAGTTTGTATTGCTAGTTAAAGCTTGCTGTTAGCTAGCCAGCAGAAGTTAGATGACTGGCTAATTAGCTACCATCATGTGTATGAACTGTGTGTAGTGATGTTTACTCGGAATGCCATTTCGCATCTATTGTATAATAATGCTAAAATATTGAATCTGGAATTTGAATTTCGGCATCAGTAGAACACGCCTGACTCTCCTCCACCAGTCATACAAGGAGAATGGTCTAATGCCTCCCATCAAAACAAGAGCTGGCCCAAGCAAGCTATGGCTGGCAACAACACCTGACTGCATACTTCAGGCCACTGCCACAGATCAACCAGTACCAGCACTTCAGTAACATAATTTTCTTCGGACTGTATGAGGTTATTCTTCTTATCTTAACTTGGGAGGTGAATTGATGTTGTTCAGGGTTGTAATGTCTTCTGATTTTGTTGTTGTTGTTATTCCCTGTTTTTCTGCTTCGATGCTCTGGAGCCTGGTGTTGTTTTTTCACCAAGGAGAGTTCGGACTGTTGGGACCAGGTTTCAGCTGCTACGCAACGCTTTCTCCCATAGATGGTCTGCATGTACAAGCACCACCTGGACTGGACACAGCTAGGCAATCTTATCTTTTGAGAGGATCAGGGAGTTTTTGTGCTGAAGAGGCTATGGACATCACATGCCCTGCACCGAAGTCAAGGGCAGGACAGAAACAGGCTCTCCGAATATCATACTGTCATACTATCCAGGTCTGTGCCCAAACAGTTTGAGCTTCTACTTTTAAAATTCCACCTTTCCTGAAATAAGTGCAGTAATATCTAACAAGTAATATCTAACAATTACACAACATATACACAATACACACAAATCTAAGTAAGGAATGAATTAGGCCTATATACATATGGACGAGCGGCATGGACTAAGATACATTAGAATAGTATTGATTACAGTATATACATATGACATGAGTGATGCCAGATATGTAAACATTAAGTGACTAAGATACAGTAGAATAGTATAGAATACAGTATATACAGTACATAGGAGATGAGTAATGCCAGATATGTAAACATTATTAAAGTGACTAGTGTTCCATTTCTTAAAGTGTCCAGTGATTCCTAGCCTCTAATGTGCTAGTGATGGCTGTTTAGCTGTCTTGCGGTTGCGGGCGGTGCAGTTGCCGTACCAGGTGGTGATACAGCCCGACAGGATGCTTTCAATTGTGCATCTGTAAAGGTTTATGAGGGTTTTAGGTGTTAAGACAAATTTCTTTAGCCTCCTGAGGTTGAAGAGGCTCTGTTGCTGTCTGTGTGGGTGGACCATTTTCAATTTATCAGTGATGTGTACGCTAAGGAACTTGAAGCTTTCCACTTTCTCCACTGCGGTCCCGTCGATGTGGATTGGGGGGTGCACCTTCTGCTGTTTCCTGAAGTCCACGATCATCTCCTTAGTTTTTTTTACATTGAGTGAGAGGTTGTTTTCCTGGCACTCCCAGAGCCCTCACCTCCTCCCTGTAGGCTGTCTCGTCATTGTTGAAAATCAAGCCTACTACTGTGTCATCTGTAAACTTGATGATTGAGTTGGAGGCGTGCTTGGCCACACAGTCATGGGAGAACAAGGAGTACAGGAGTGGGCTGAGCATGCAACCTTGTGGGGCCCCAGAGTTGAAGATCAGCGAAGTGGAGGTGTTCCTACCTTCACCACCTGGGGGTGGCCCGTCAGGAAGTCCAGGACCCAGTTGCACAGGGCGGGGTTCAGAGCCATGGCCTCGAGCTTGATGATGAGATTGGAGGATACTACTGTATGGTGTTGAATGCTGAGCTATAGTCAATGAACAGCATTCTTACATAGGTACTCCTCTTGTCCAGATCGGATGGGGCAGTGTGCAGAGTGATTGCGATTGCGTTATCTGTGGATCTATTGGGGCGGTAAGCAAATTGAAGTGGGTCTAGGGTGGCAGGTAAGGTAGAGGTGTTATGATCCTTGACTAGTCTCTCAAATCACTTCATGATGACAGAGGTGAGTGCCATGGGTCGATAGTCATTAAGTTCAGTTACCTTTGCCTTCTTGGGTACAGGAACAATGGTGGCCATCTTGAAGCATGTGGGGACAGCTGGTCTGCGCATGCTCTGAGGACGAGGCTAGGGATGCCGTCTGGGCTATCAGCCTTGCGAGGGTTAACACATTTAAATGTTTTACTCATGTCGGCCACGGAGAAGGAGAGCCCACAGTCCTTGATAGTTTAATGACTCTACAGCAACGTCAAATAAATAATTGAGCCAATTTGTGTATGGATAATTCATAAGTAAAACTGGGTTGGTGCAAACTACGATTTTATGACTTTCAGAATGAGACTGATCGAGATAAGGTAGAATTCATTAATAAGCGACTTATCAAAAGAGATATAGAATAATCTGAAGAGAGTACATTCGGGAGAGTCATAGCTGTTTGACGAAGAAATGTCCCCTCGGGGATCAATAAAGTACCTACCTACCTATCTATCTATCTCTATCTATATTACTCTATAAACAAACGTTATTCCGTGGTGCCGCGACTTCCTAGTTAATTAACATTTAGATGGTTAGTTTAATCACATAATCATTAAGCCTAGAGAATAGATTTGATAATATAACAGCCTTAACTTTTAATCATAGCAAAGACACGACACCAATCACCTGATCACTTTACCCTGCCTTTATGTACATACTGTATCTACCTCAAGTACCTCGTACCTCTGCACATTGATCTGATACTGGTACTCCCTGTAAATAGCTCCATTCTTGTGTTTTTTTTATTTTATTTTTCTTGTTAGTTAATATTTTAATATTTTCTGCATCGTTGGGAAAAGTTGTATTCGGTGCATGTGATAAATACAATTTGGTTTGATTTGATTATTATTATATTATACTATTATATTATTATTATTATTATTATTGATTATTAAGTTTAGTACTGTTTATTACCCTTGACATTCACGAGAGACAAGCACACCCTTAAACGTATCAGGGGAGGCAGTATTACTCCTTTACAGGAAAAGTATTTGTTGAAACGACAGTAAATCCTTCCGTATTGATACTTATTAGAGAGCTAAACAGGCCTTCGTATCAAACTGTGGATCAGAGAGTTGGCATTCACTCGTCCCTGAGGGGCTGGAACGAATACAGAGGGAGGGAGACTGTGTTATTAGAGACTGTAGGTCCTTCAACTTTATTTTTTGTTTTTTCTCTTTTTACCCTACAAAAGTAATTATGGCATTCCTTACGAATGATTGGTTGAGCCACTGGCTCACAAGCTCTCCCCATAAATTTCCAGACTCATATGAGTGTGCGTTTGAGCTAGATGGTGTCTTTCTGCAGCGGAAGCAACCTTGCTCCATTCACGTCTGTCTGTGTGTGTGTGTGTGTTAAGGAAGCCACTGCCAGGCTAGCCCGTATGCCTCATTAGTGAAGGCCTGCCAGGTTTGGAGGCTGGGAGGGTTTCCACCCTCTCTGGTGGAGGTGTATCTCATGTAGAATGGCTAGCTAGTGGTGCGCTATTGGCGTTCAACTGGTGACGTCACTCACTCTGAGACCTTGAAGCAATTGTTTTCCATTGCTCTGCAAGGACCTTGGCTTTTGTGGAGCGATAGGTAACGATGCTTCTTTGGTGACAGTTGGGGATGTGTTCAGAGGGTCCCTGGTTCGAGCCCAGGTTGGGGCAAGGAGAGGGACGGCAGCAACACTGTTAAAGTGGAAAGGCCAAACATAAAAATATTGACATTTAACCATTGTTGTTATACTGTATTTCACCAAAGCTGATGTAATAGTTATGTCGCATTGCACATTATGCATTCTTAGATTGTCGTTTTATTTCCATTACAATTTTCAACCGTCCACTAGGGGCAATGCAAGTCCCTGTTACCATCTAATAGGCTCGTGATGATAGAGGGCAGTGGGGATGGGGTTATGACCTTTGGCTAGCCAGGACTCCGAACATCGCAAGTTCAATCCCAGTGCTACATGTTGGTTTCCTTACCCTGTAAGCAGTCTATGAACAAGGTATAATATCTATTGTTTACAGGAAACTTACTCTACAAGGTTGTGTGGAAAAAGGACTGGGATGGAGAAATACATTTGCTGATGACATTAATTAATAACAATTTTGATTTGAATTTGCAAACTGTCCAAACAGATCCTCAAGGAAGGAGGATCCTTTTAAATATGCTATTCGACCTTAAACAGAGTTGTCTAATTCATCTATACGGTCCAAATAATGATGATCCTGTCAGGCTCTGGCCATAGAGAAGACTATTTGCTTCTCTATGTAACCATGGTCAGAGTCTGACAGGTCTATTCTTTCTGTTTCTGGTGGTGGTTTGTGTGGTATCCCTAATTAGAGGCAGCTGTAGCGCATCGTCTCTAATTAGGGATCCTACATAGGTTTGTAGATTTTCACACTGGGTTGTGGGTCGTTGTCGTTATATGTCGCAGTCACGGTGAAAGTAAGTGTGCTATTTGTTACGTCCGTTCATTTCGTGTTTGTTTTTGGGAACGTGACGTTTTGTACATCGTGTGTTTGTTTGTGTTGTATAGTTCTTTCTTCATTTGTAAATTTATATACATAGTATATTAAAAAGAATGTCGACCTATAATCCCTGCGCTGTGTCTTGGTCGATGTATGCACCCTCACGTGACAGATCCACACTTCTTCGAAAATATATATAATAATCTATTGAGTTCACATGCAACAAATTACTGTATTATTATGGTGGGAGATTATAATACGGTTTTAGGTACCCCAATGGACCGTAATGAAATCACACTACAAACTATCACCCTCATGCACTTAGGGAAATTACGTATATCATGGACACATTAGAACTAGTGTGTGTATATATAGAGGCTTAAAAATCCTGACCTAGTGAGATATACATGGAGGAGGCTTAGTTAAGCTAGTCGTCTTGACTACCTTCTTGTGTTCTCGCTGGCACCAAAAGTTTTAAAAAGTTTTTATAGGGGGCAGAATGCAGTCAGAACAAAAAATTATTTGTAACTGACTTTTTCCTGCATAATATAGGTACAGCAGATCCCCTTATTGTATGGCACATTATACTCTAAAAATTAGGGGTCCAACAAGGGTTCTTCTAAGATCCTCAAAGTTCTTCAAAGAGGGTTCTTGGCACTGAAGATTGCCCCCAAAAGGTTCTTCCAAGAACCCCGTAGGAGGTGGGGTTCATCGAGGAACCTCCTCAGTTGGTGGGGGTTGTAACTGCCCAACTGAAACAGGACAGAAGGTGCAGGCACTTAAATAAACAATGTAAAGATATCTTCAGTTTAAGGGAAGGCATGTCCCTTGTTTGATCTACATTGATGTTGTTTTTTGATGATACCATCTATCTTTTCATATTTATGCAAATTTTTCTAAAAACAGAAAATGGACAAAATTCAATGGATATCAATCAACAAAGAGGTAAGAATATGTATGATATAAGACTATGTTGAAGGCTAGCTGTATTGGGTGCAGATGACTGAACTGCTCACTGTTGTGTCTGTGTCTGCAGGGATACAGACGAGGAGGCATACTAAGGTATGTCTATTGGTATGTTATGCAGATCACATTAACCATCCTCTTCCCTTACCTCTTCAGTGAATATCCCGTAGGCCTCTACATTATGGACAAGGTACGTGTATGAAAACCATTATCAAAAAAGTTTCTTTCATTCACAAATACCACAAAATCCAAGGTATGAATAATGTATTGTGCTTGTTTTGTTAAACATCTGTATAAATTACTATTTTTTTGATTCACAGACTTCACCCTCCCTACACCTCTGATGAATATAACAGGGAACCTGTTCAATCACCATGCACTGCAAAATCATTCTGGCTATGGATATGGAGAACATCAACACATTAACATCAACATGCCAGAGGATATACCCATTGGACTTGGGGCTCTGCTGGGAGTTCATATTTAGATTTTTTTTTTTCTGGTTTGCCACTAAAATCATAATAAACACTGACAACTAAAATATGGTGTTATTATTGTTATGAATATTTATTATTATTATTATTATTATTATTATTATTATTAATAATAATAGTTAAATGGGGCGTAGTTAAAAATGTACCCCAATAGGTTATTTAAAAGGTTATTTGAGGATCCATTAAAAGTTACTTACTTCTAAAGAATCCTTTGAAGAACTTATGGAGGTTCCCCCACGGTTTCAATTTGAAGAACCCCTAAAAGGATCCTCCAGGAACCTTTTACTTTTTATAGTGAAGGAAGTCATGCATTTCAATACTCATTTTAAAACCAAAACTATTTAGGTCAAAACACAGGAAAGTAGTAGTACAAACGGTACCATAAAGGTACAGAATAATGGAGGAACAATCAATATTCAGGAACGATCAAGTACAAAAATAAAGTGAACAGGATGGAAAATTGGGAACAATTCACAATTAGTTGTTTGAATCCTCAACATTGAAATGCTCCCAGAAACTTCTTACAAATGACGGAGTCATCCATAATTCACCAGATTATATTCATTGTGTAAAATTAACATCTGTACAGAAAGAATTGTGTGAGAGTCAAGCTTTATTAAGATTACTCAAAACAAGAAAACGGTTCAAACACAATCGAAACGTGTGTGTGTGTGTGTGTGTGTGTAGACACACAAGCACAAAACACAATATCCCACAATGCAGGTGGGAAAGAGGGCAACTTAAATAGGGTCCCCAATTAGAGACAACGCATAGCAGCTGCCTCTAATTGGGGACCAAACACAAATTAAACACATAGAGTTCGATTTTGATTAAAAAATATATTTATATATATATGCTCTCCTGTGAAGTAGTGACGCGTGACATATGACTAGTTTCCTGAAACAAGTCACAAATGTGCTTAACAAGTCACATAATAAGTGGCATGGAGTCCCTCTGTGTGCATTAGTAGTGTTTAACATGAAGACCTGAAAATGGTTGTCTAGCAATGACCAACAAACAATTTGACAGAGCTTTACGAAATTTGAAGAGAATAATGGGCAAATGTTGCACAATATGTGGAAAGCTCTTAGGGACTTACCCAGATACTGTAGACTCACAGCTGTAATCACTAGCAAAGGTGCTTCTACAAGTATTGACTCAGGGGTGTGATACTAGAACTAACGCGTTAGTAAACCCGCTACAATAATGCAGTAAAGTGTACAGTCAGCAAGCAGTTTAGCAGTTACACCGGCAGGCAATACATTTATAAAACCAAAATCTTACCTTAACTTGGAAGAGTTACAGGGTTAAATTCATGTCCAATAATAATAATAATGTTTCCTGATCTTTCTTATATCTCTCAGACAGACACTTCAGAACAAACGTCCTGCATTTGCTAGCTATGTGAAAGAAAAAAAATTACAACCAAATATATCTCTCTCTCGCTCTCTCTTGCTTCTCCTTTATTTTTGAACAAATTAATTTGTTCAAAACTGTTCAACTATTGTCTTTCTCTCTTTTTGCGTCAACTACTCACAACATTTTATGCACTGCAGTGCTAGCTAGCTGTCGCTTATGGTTTCAGTACTAGATTCATTCTCTGATCCTTTGATTGGGTGGACATAATGTCAGTTCATTCTGCAAGAGCTCTGATAGGTTAGAGGATGTCCCCAGGAAGTTGTCATAATTACTGTGTAAGTCTATGGAAGGGGGGTGAGAACCCTCCTAGGTTTTGTATTGAAGTCAATGTACCCAGAGGAGGACAGAAGATACACCATGGTGCTAACCAACAGAGTGCTACTGAGGCTACTATAGACCTTAATGGCAGAACAGTGTGTCAATCATTTGATGACGTGTGAATATATTTAATATATTTTTATCTAAAAATGAAATTTAAAAAAATCACTGAGGAGGATGGTCCTCCCCTTCCTCCTCTTAGGAGCCTCCACTGCTTCAAAGTCTCATATAGGATGTATTGTAGATAATTGTTTGAACCTCTCTGGATTACAACCAAACTATTCCTCACGGAAATCTGATTAGCATAATAAACAAATCTGTCAGTTTAAGATAGAAATATCTGTTTTTTTGCATTGGATGCATCTCAATCCACCACATCCGCCTATGTCACACTTCCACATCTGCTGTGAAAGGTGACAGAGCTAAAGAGGTGTTTGTCAGACCATGAGACATCCCGAAATTTGGTCTTCTCTCAAAAGTGTCTGTAGCGTCCAAATGTTTTGGCCTAAAAACTATTATGACCCCTCTATGGAAAGATGAGACTCTCACAAACACAATGGTTTTCCGTTTTGCTCTACGAGCCCCACAAGTGTCTTGAGACTCGTCTGAAGTCGGTACATTCAATCTGCCAACTATTGTCTGTAGCTTCCAAACAGTTTGAGCTGCATACCCCTCTGTGGAATGGTGAGACTCACAAACACGTACATGTCGGTTGTTATGTCATAGTTTTGATGTCTTCACTTTTATTCTACAATGTAAAAAATAGTGCAAATAAAGAAAAACCCTTGAATGAGTAATATTCCAAACTTTTGACCGGGGGTGTATATATGGAGATAGTTTATTGCCAAAAATAAAGGGTTAAATTCATGTCCAATAATAATAATAATGTTTCCTGATCTTTCTTATATCTCTCAGACAGACACTTCAGAACAAACGTCCTTTTTATTTTTTGGGGCAGGGCGGACTATCTGTTGTTCCATGTAGTGAATATGTTATCAAATGCGTTTGTATGAGGAAAATGATTATTGGTATGACCTTCTTAATACAATTGCATATTATTTGGTGAAATGTCTAATGGTAAATGTTATTCACAATATACGTATATGCTCGGTCTCTAACTGTGCATCTCTGAGCTAAGGTTAACTCAATAATTTAATGCCAGGACAATGAATGCAAGATACTATTTGTCCCTTAGCCTCTTAATAATTGCATAATGGTAAACCTAGACATGTGCATTCTTTAAGCAAGGCTCGCAACCTTGTCTATACCCACTGGATACTATTATGGGTCTATAGCATTCAAATCATAATGGAGTCAGATAGTATATTAGGTTCATAGGACCTCTACACTAATTCTCTGTCATCCTTAGACGAAGTGAACTTTCACAAGTCTGACAAGTCTGATCGCATGGCTTAAACTTCAGTTCTCTCTCTCTCTCTCCTCTGCTCTTCCTCTTCCTCTCCCCCTCCTCCTCTTCAGCTTGAGTTTTGACCCTCCCTCCCTAGTCTAGTCATCAATAAGGCTGAACAAAGTTGGCTAGCTATATTCATTAACACTCTCCAGATGTAGTAATCTTCAGATCGTTCACACACACACACACACACAAACTCACACACTTTCTCTCTCTCTCTCTCTCTCTCTGGAGGCCAGATGAGCTTCCCACTATGACTACAATACATCCATTTCCTTTGGTTTTATGGCTTTTATTATTATGAAGATAAATGTAATTCATTTGATGTTTATTTATTTTGTTAGAATCATCAGGAAAGCTAAAAGCACTTTCATTTCTTCTCTGTGACATGGTCAGGTTCCCATAGTCCAACATCCTGGTCTTTGCTTATGGCCTTTGTCAGAAGGGACTGTAATGCACCATAATCAAGAGACTAAGGACTACACTCAAAAATGAGGGTTCCTCAAGGGTTCTTTGGGAAGGATGGTGGTTCTATGTGGAACCATACTGACCCAAAGAACTCTTTGAGCCCTTCCCTTCAATGGTTCTTTGCAGTTCAAAAAAGGGCTATTTCCTCTTTTAGTGATAATTAAAATGTAGGTTGAGAGTAAGGTGAGAGTGTCATTCCACTTAATTTAATGTGTTGTGTCATGTTACTAAATGTTATATATGACTAAGGCTAGTGATGGTGTCTTGTGAAAGACTAGTGAAACCCTTTTTTGATGCCATATAGAACAGTTCTTTATAGAACCTTAGGAAAGGGTTCTTTATAGCACCATACAGGTTCCATTTAGAGCCTTATGAGCATGGTTCTTTAAAGAACCTTAAAAAAAGGTATATAGCACCAAAAAGGGTTTGATTTTAGTGTGTAGATTCAATCAGATTTACATCAGCATAGCACTGTTTGGCGTGTCGGAGGTGGAATTGCGTTAGAGCGGTGGCTGGCTCGTTGCGTTACCTTATCGTGGACACTGCCATTGGATACAACGGAACCACACCGACTAGAATCCGACAAATCCCATGCAGATGCCTTATATGTTCATGCAGCCGCGTTACAAATGAAAACACTTGAGTACTGGTAGGCATAAATTAACATGAAAACGTGCATTATCTTTACATCAATGGTTTGACATTTGAGATTCATTATTTTTAACATTGATAGATCTTACACTTTCTAGCGCCATTTTGAACTTCTAACACAGTAGGGACAATAAGGAAGTGGAGTGGTTTGTGACTTCTAATGCAGTAGGGATAATAAGGAAGTGGAGTGGTTTGTAACTTCTAACACAGTAGAGATAATAAGGAAGTGGAGTATTTTGTAACTTCTAACACAGTAGGGATAATAAGGAAGTGGAGTGGTTTGTAACTTCTAACACAGTAGAGATAATAAGGAAGTGGAGTGGTTTGTAACTTCTAACACAGTAGTGATAATAAGGAAGTGGAGTGGTTTGTAACTTCTAACATACTAGAGATAATAAGGAAGTGGAGTGGTTTGTAACTTCTAACACACTAGAGATAATAAGGAAGTGGAGTGGTTTGTAACTTCTAACACACTAGAGATAATAAGGAAGTGGAGTGGTTAGTAACTTCTAACACAGTAGGTATAATAAGGAAGTGGAGTGGTTTGTAACTTCTAACACAGTAGGTATAATAAGGAAGTGGAGTGGTTTGTGACTTCTAACGCAGTTGGTATAATAAGGAAGTGGAGTGGTTTGTGACACAAGAGCAACCACTCACTGATATGTCAGCTCATTTTTAAAAAAACTTTATTTAAACTAGGCAACTCAGTTAAGAACAAATTCTTATTTACAAAGACAGCCTACCTACAGGGTCAGCCATAGTAGTACGGCGCCCCTGGAGCAAATTATGGTTAGGTGCCTAGCTCAAGGACTCATCGACAGGTTTTTCTTTTCACCTTGTCAGCTCAGGGATTCAATCCCAACCCTCTACCCACTAGGCTACCTGCTGCCCTCATACATCAGTTACAACTCCAACACATCTTCAATGTGGAAGTCGGCCAACGTTGGTTAACGCTGGATAATGCTGATTGAATCTAAGCCAAACTTCAGTACGCATAGCTTAACACTGACCATGACAAAGGGACCCTTGGACATTTTTTACAGATGATAACAGATATATCGTCTAGATGAGAGGTCTGTTGCCATCCACCATACAGTATGTGATTTTAGAATCTCACACCTTTACTGTCAAACAATGGATATTGAACAGGGTGTTATTCCCTGTAGACTAACCTCTTTCTACCATCAACCTACTTAGAACCAGTTTTCTTTGGCTGCATCCCACAGAGTTCCCTGTAAAGATCTGTGAATACCAGCCGGCCCTGCCACGCCTGTCTATCTGTCTCTCTGCTGCTGTGACGGATGAGGAATTCTGTGGGACATGTGAAGAGGTCCAGAAAGTCAATCTCTCTCCATTCCAGAGAGGCTCTGTGTGTTCCTGTCCCACTTACTCTCCAGTCAGACACTCTCTGTGTGTGTGTGTGTGTGTGTGTGTGTGTGTGTGTGTGTGTGTGTGTGTGTGTGTGTGTGTGTGTGTGTGTGTGTGTGTGTGTGTGTGGATAAAGAGAATAACTATAAACTCTATAGGGAAGCCTATCACTCTGTCACTGTCTCGTAGTAGTAGCTAATGTTTACCAAAGCCATCTTGCTCTCGATCTCCAGTCCCTCCATCTCCAGTCTCTCCATCTCCAGTCTCTCCATCACTTGACCTCTTGTTTTCCAAGGACTCACTTGCTGTTTTGCATTCCATTCACTGCCAGTGTAAGAACACCTAACTACTGCTTACAAAGTCTGGGACTGTCACACCCTGACCTGTTTAACCTGTCTTTCTGATTGATCCTACCTGCCGTCTTGTACCTTTACCCAACTACTCTGGATTACTGAACTCTGCCTGCCCCTGACCTGTCTTTTGCCTGCCCCTGTTGGTATAATAAACATTTGTTATTCCAACGTTGTCTTCGCCTGGGTCTCACCTGTACACTGATATGGACAGGGAGAAGCTGTTCAAACTCTTCAGAGTTTTCCAAGACTTCTGAGAAATCCCTGTCTACTCTCTTACACCTGTACATTACCTTGTCATACATAAGCTTTCTTTATTGCTTTAGATCTCACGCACCTCTTGTATTACCCCCTAAAAGCCTGTTGTTTAAAAAGAGACATTGGAGTGATGTTTAAGTTAGTGGCTTCAAAGTCATGTTTAAGTGAAATCAAATCATTGTCATTATCCCCTTACCACAAGATAGATAGTGACTATGCCTCTACCATAAGGTCCTTATCCCCTAAGCACACGTTAGTTAGTGACTATGCCTCTACCATAAGGTCATAGGCTCCAACAAATGTTTTCCAGAGGGTTGCTGTGAGAAGGCATGGCGGTAAGCTGGCTGGAAAAAGAAAACCCATTAAGATAATGGGTGTGGGAACGGATACGATATTAGGCCCTCTGTGATATGCTCGCACGACCATTACTTTAATATTGGATGGAGGGATGTGTGGATAGAGAGAAACGGAAGGATGGATGGAGGGATGTGTGGTTAGAGAGAAAATGGATGTCATTGACTAGCAGTCAGATGAGTTAAGCGAACAGCTAGTGGTAATAGTTGTGAGATGTTTAGAATATGTCTGACTACTCATATGAACTTCCAATATGACTTTCAGTTCAATATTACTTGAGAGTTTGTTAAAACCATATTGCAGTTAGAGAGAACTCGGGGAGCCGACAGTGATTCAGGGGTCAGTTGGAACGTTTAGGCGAAGTCAGTCACATAGAAAGAGATCAGGAAATGTTAGTTGAATATGAAATGTTTGTAGTCCCTTACTAACCCAAAATTAAGCCAACTAACTAATCTAAATTAATATTTTGATATGGGATCATTATCACCAACTGACGCATCCAATGCCGCCGACCACGAGGCAATACAGAATTATTCAGGGACAGATTTGGAATCATGCCAACGTCCCAACCATGGTGGAATGGGACAGAACTAAGCCATACAACTAGAGATCCTATGTGAACAATGGTCATAGAACTGGAATCAATTGATATGGTAATGGCTCAAAGGATGAAGGAGAAATTACAGGGACTATCAACATCACGTTTCTCTAGGAAATACATCTGCTGAATGGAAGCCTCAGTGAATAGAGGTGAATGAGTCCATACCTAATGATCCCTCGCCACTCTCTCTCTCTCTCTCTCTCTCTACAGATTGTTTTATCTTATAAACCCATTTCTCTGAACAACAACACTGTGTTTTATTTTAAAACAATAGGCAATGATTATTAATTAGAGGGTTAGAATAAGGAAGGCCTTTCCCTTTGTTCCTCACTGTGATGAGAGAGAGAGAGAGAATTCAGAGAGAATACTTTTCATACAACTTCCATAGCTGATTTTAGACAAGGTACAAGGTACTAATTTGGAATTGAGCTGATGATTCATTCTCTATGAACTGGGGTGTTGCAGCATGTGAATAGGATTAGCCTGTATCTCCGTTTATCATGCACACACACAGACACACACACACACACAGACACACACACCTGCAGCCCAATGTTTCTGGTGTGGTCTGTGGAAAACATGGACCTAATCAAATATAGATGAAAAAGAGAGGAAAAAGTTGATTTAGTTGAGTAAAAAAAAAAAATCCCATTCCTCGTAAAATTTGAAATGCAAAAATGAAGGGGTTTGGCTCTCAATAAGGCACCTGAGAGGTATTACAGTACAATAAAACTCCCAGAATGTTCTCAAGTGGAGGGAAATGGAGTAAGGGAAAGCAGAGCAAATATTTGGAAGGAGAGAGAGAGAAGAAAAGATATTGCTGTCGTTAGGAAAGCAATTTCCTTACTAGGTAAAAACTGTTTTGGACAATTTTCCTAAAGTTATTTTATAAAAAAAGATATAATGTGCTACTAAAAAGATCATGTTCTACAAAAAAACAAATAATGTGCTACTAAAAAACATATTTAACCCTCATTTAACTAGGAAAGTCAGTTAAGAACAATGACAGCCTAGGTGAACAGTGGGTTAACTGCCTTGTTCAGGGGCAGAACAACAGACTTTTAGCTTGTCAGCTCAGGGATTCAATCCAGCAACCTTGCAGTTACTGGCTCACCACTCTAACCACTAGGCTACCTGCTACTAAAAACGTGTCTGGCTGTGTGGAACAAACACAGAGGTGTTCTCCAGTAAACGCAGAAGGGGCATCCATTAACTGTCACAAACACTGGTTTTGTTCTGTGGCACTTTGTGTTCTTTTCAAGGGATGGGTCCTAGCCTCTTAATGGGCCTAGGATCCATGTGTACAGGGGTGTTCTGCCAGTCACAGGGACATCAACCCTACTTGAGATGGGGGGAGGTTTTTGCGGAAGGGAAAGTGGATGACAACAGGGTTATTGTTCAAAGAAATGGGTTCATAAGTTGAGACAATCTGTAGTGAGAGAGAGAGAGAGGTGGGAGCTACAGTATGTTAAGCAGTGCATCTATCATGGTACAGCTATGTGTATAACAGCCAGACAACTGTCATGGTACAGCTATGTGTATAACAGCCAGACAACTGTCATGGTACAGCTATGTGTATAACAGCCAGACAACTGTCATGGTACAGCTATGTGTATAACAGCCAGACAACTGTCATGGTACAGCTATGTGTATAACAGCCAGGCATCTATCATGGTACAGCTATGTGGATAACAGCCAGACAACTGTCATGGTACAGCTATGTGGATAACAGCCAGACAACTGTCATGGTACAGCTATGTGTATAACAGCCAGGCATCTATCATGGTACAGCTATGTGGATAACAGCCAGACAACTGTCATGGTACAGCTATGTGGATAACAGCCAGATAACTGTCATGGTACAGCTATGTGTATAACAGCCAGGCATCTATCATGGTACAGCTATGTGGATAACAGCCAGATAACTGTCATGGTACAGCTATGTGTATAACAGCCAGACATCTGTCATGGTACAGCTATGTGGATAACAGCCAGACAACTGTCATGGTACAGCTATGTGGATAACAGCCAGGCATCTGTCATGGTACAGCTATGTGTATAACAGCCAGACAACTGTCATGGTACAGCTATGTGTATAACAGCCAGACAACTGTCATGGTACAGCTATGTGTATAACAGCCAGACAACTGTCATGGTACAGCTATGTGTATAACAGCCAGACAACTGTCATGGTACAGCTATGTGGATAACAGCCAGACAACTGTCATGGTACAGCTATGTGTATAACAGCCAGACAACTGTCATGGTACAGCTATGTGTATAACAGCCAGACAACT
Source organism: Thymallus thymallus (assembly GCA_023634145.1). Classification (NCBI taxonomy): domain Eukaryota; kingdom Metazoa; phylum Chordata; class Actinopteri; order Salmoniformes; family Salmonidae; genus Thymallus; species Thymallus thymallus. Next base: position 5,645,654 of record CM042386.1, read on the forward strand.
GTCATGGTACAGCTATGTGTATAACAGCCAGACAACTGTCATGGTACAGCTATGTGTATAACAGCCAGACAACTGTCATGGTACAGCTATGTGTATAACAGCCAGACAACTGTCATGGTACAGCTATGTGTATAACAGCCAGACATCTGTCATGGTACAGCTATGTGTATAACAGCCAGACAACTGTCATGGTACAGCTATGTGTATAACAGCCAGACAACTGTCATGGTACAGCTATGTGTATAACAGCCAGACAACTGTCATGGTACAGCTATGTGTATAACAGCCAGACATCTGTCATGGTACAGCTATGTGTATAACAGCCAGACAACTGTCATGGTACAGCTATGTGGATAACAGCCAGACAACTGTCATGGTACAGCTATGTGTATAACAGCCAGACAACTGTCATGGTACAGCTATGTGTATAACAGCCAGATAACTGTCATGGTACAGCTATGTGTATAACAGCCAGACAACTGTCATGGTACAGCTATGTGTATAACAGCCAGACAACTGTCATGGTACAGCTATGTGTATAACAGCCAGACAACTGTCATGGTACAGCTATGTGTATAACAGCCAGACAACTGTCATGGTACAGCTATGTGTATAACAGCCAGGCATCTATCATGGTACAGCTATGTGTATAACAGCCAGACAACTGTCATGGTACAGCTATGTGTATAACAGCCAGACAACTGTCATGGTACAGCTATGTGTATAACAGCCAGACAACTGTCATGGTACAGCTATGTGTATAACAGCCAGGCATCTATCATGGTACAGCTATGTGTATAACAGCCAGACAACTGTCATGGTACAGCTATGTGTATAACAGCCAGACATCTATCATGGTACAGCTATGTGTATAACAGCCAGGCATCTATCATGGTACAGCTATGTGTATAACAGCCAGACAACTGTCATGGTACAGCTATGTGGATAACAGCCAGGCATCTATCATGGTACAGCTATGTGGATAACAGCCAGGCATCTATCATGGTACAGCTATGGGGGTGGCATGTAGCCTAGTGGTTAGGGTGTTTGGCCAGTAACTGAAAGGTTGCTAGATCAAATCCCTGAGCTGACAAAGTAAATAATCTGTTGTTCTGCTCCTGAACAAGGCAGTTAACCCACTGTTCCCCAGTAGGCCATCATTGCAAATAAGAATTTGTTCTTAACTGACTTGCCTAATTAAATGAATGTGAAAAAAATGGGGATAACAGCCACACATCTATCATGGTACACCTATGTGGATAACAGCCAGACATTGATTGTGGATGTACTGGTACACAAAAAAAATGAATGGTTCTAAATAGCACCACAGAGGGGTTATTTGTCTTGTAACCCTTTTTGGTACTATATAGAACCCCTTTTTTTCAAGGTTCTATAAAGAACCATGCTCATAAGTTTCTGCATTGAACCTGTATGGTGCTATAAAGAACATTTTGCTAAAGAACCAAATTTGTAGATCCTTTTGCAGATCCATACAGTTAAAATGTTCCATAAGTGTTATTATTGTGTTAATTGACAAGTTGAATCAATGAAGCTACCTCTGGAACAGCTGTGGGTCCCTGAGGAGAGAATTGGAAATCACTGACTGGTTTAGTCAACTGTTCTCAATTGACACAAGGCCATACATGTGTCTTTCACAAGATACTGTCACATTTAATATGTAATGGCATAACACAACACATTTATTAAACTGGAATAACACTCTCACTAATGGTTGCACAAAAAGAGCTGTGTGCAAACCAAGCCCTAATTATCAATTTAATTACAATTTAATTATCAATAAAAGAGCAAAGAACCCTTTTGAAACGATCAAAGGGTTCTTTAAGTCATTATGGTTCCACATATAACCTTCTCCATTCTCAAAGAATCCTTGATGAATCCTAATTTTTTAGTGTAGGTATGGATAAGTAGCTCAAAATTGTGGCTAGGATAGTGGTAAGTATCTCAAATATAACCCATCATGTTAATTGGTGAATTGAGCATAGCTATCTATAATTACAATGGTTTGACTGATAAAAGGAAATGAAGAGTCGTTTTTAGATTTGTTAAAGTATAAGGATTACCATATTTACTGTTTACAGGAAACTCATTCTGACGAACTGGCCTGGGGAAAAGGGTGTGATGGCGAATTTTTGTATTTATTTAACTAGGCAAGTCAGTTAAGAACAAATTCTTATTTACAATGACAGCCTACACCAGCCAAGCTATGGGCCAATTGTGCACCACCCTATGGAACTCCCAATCACAGCGGGTTGTGATACAGTCTGGATTTGAACCAGGTTGTCTGTAGTGACCCCTCTAGCACTGAAATGCAGTGTCTTAGAATACTGCACCACTTTGAAGCCACAACATACTGAACAAAAATATAAAAGCAACATGCAACAATTTCAAAGATTTTATTGAGTTACAGTTCATATAAGGAAATCAGTTGGTTGAAATACATTCATTTGACCCTAATCTATGGATTTCACATGATTGGGAATACATACAGTGCCTTGGGAAAGTATTCAGACCCCTGATTTATGTTACAGCCTTAATCTAAAATGTATAAATAAATAAATAAAAATCCTGAGGAATACCCCATAATGACAAAGCGAAAACAGGTTTTTATTTAACATTTTATTAAAAATAAAAAACAAAAATACCTTATTTCAATCAGTATTCAGACCCTTTACTATGAAACTTGAAATTGACATTCAAGTTTTTTATTAAATTCAAGTTTATTAATAAATTAGTTAATAACTAATAAATTAGTTACAATTTCAAAAAAACTGATTTTGCTTTGTCATTATATGGTATTGTGTGTATATTGATGAGGGAAAAACACGATTGAATCAATTTTAGAATTAAGCTGTAACATAACAAAATGTGAAAAAAGTCAAGGGGTCCGAATACTTTATGAAGGCACTGTTTATATGCATCTGTTGATCACAAATACTTTTTTAAAAAAAAGTTAGGGGTGTGGATCAGAAAACCAGTCAGTATCTGGTGTGACCAACATTTGCCTCATTCAGCGCGACACATCTCCTTTGCTTAGAGTTAATTAGGCTGTTGATTGTGGCCTGTGGATTGTGGTCCCAATCCTCTTTAATGGCTGTGCAACGTTGCTGGTAATGGCGTAAACTGGAAAACGCTGTCGTACACATCGATCCAAAGCATCCCAAACATGCTCCATGGTGAGTATGCAGGCCATCGAAGAACTGGGGCATTTTTAGCTTCTTGGAATTGTGTACAGATCCTTGCGACATGGCGCCGTGCATGAAAGCGGGATTCATCCGTGAAGAGCACACTTCTCCAGCGTGCCAGTGGCCATCGAAGGTGAGCATTTTTCCACTGAAGTTGGTTACGACGCCAGACTGCAGTCAGGTCAAGACCCTGGTGAGCACGACAAGCAGGCAGATGAGCGTCCCTAAGACAACAACATAGCAAGGCAGCAACACATGACAACACAGCATGGTAGCAACGTAACATGACAACAACATGGTAGCAACACAACATGGTAGCAGCACAAAACATGGTACAAACATTATTGGGCACAGACAACAGCACAAAGGGCAAGAAGGTAGAGATTACAATACATCATGCAAAGCAGCCACAACTGTCAGTAAGAGTGTCCATGATTGAGTCTTTGAATGAAGAGATGGATATAAATCTGTCCAGTTTGAGTGTTTGTTGCAGCTCGTTCCAGTCGCTAGCTGCAGCGAACTGAAAAGAGGAGCGACCCAGGGATGTGTGTGCTTTGGGGACCTTTAACAGAATGTGACTGTGAATAATCTTTGTAAATTATATCATAAATAGGACTGGTGGAGTTATGTCACACATGCAGCTAACAAAAATGTGTGGAAATGTCTGCTCTATCCAACATTACAACCAACTGATTGTATCATTACTTCAAAAATGGAGGAGACAATTGGAAGAGGGAGAAGGTAAGGAACATGTCTGTCGACTTGACAATAAAGACCAAAATTGGTTAAAGAAAGTTGTGATGACTAAAAAAGTATACCAGTTAAAATTTTTACCGCTGCACTATACAGGTTGCAAAAGAGATTTTCAATGTGTTTTATGAAGTGATATACAAAACAGCCCCAGATATGGGGGATATGGGGGATTCAACCAGATTTTGCTGTGAAGAGACAGAAACATTAGATCACTTGTTTTGGTACTGTCTATATGTAGCTTGTATTTGGTCCCAGGTTCAGGAATGGCTGAAGAATTGCAACATTTGACAATAATACAATAATACTCTTAGTGGAAACTATGAGAATAGAAAAGTTCTGTCAATCTCTCTCTGGTTCATTGTCTCTTTTTGACTTTCTCTCTCCATCATGTTTTTTTCCTCTCTAACCCTCTATCCCTTTAATTTGTAGATGTTCTTTCTTTCATCTTTGTTCAGACCGTCTCTTCTTCATCTCTTCTCCTCATACTGTACCTCCTCCTCTCCCCTAACTCTTCTCCTCATACTGTACCTCCTCCTCTCCCCTAACTCTTCTCCTCATACTGTACCTCCTCCTCTCCCATAACTCTTCTCCTCATACTGTACCTCCTCCTCTCCCATAACTCTTCTCCTCATACTGTACCTCCTCCTCTCCCATAACTCTTCTCCTCATACTGTACCCAGCCTCCTCCTCTTCCTGTCTTCTTTTTCAACGCTTCAAGGATAGTTGGATTGGCGCCGCCCTGTGTGGTCGCCTGTTAAGCAGCTCCCATTATTTGTGCGTAAATTGTTGTTTTAGTATGTTTTTCGTCAGTTTTTCATCCGTTTTTTTGCAACAGTTGAACAATAATAGTTCAGGATTTTAGAGTAATACTGTTTTACGAAGGTTTTAACGGTCCTTTATATCACTGAGGCACTTTAAATTTTTCTCAGCGCCTAACGTTCACGCGAGTCCTCAATTATTTACAACCGAGCCCAGTCCTGGTTTAGCATACTCAGGGAAAGTTTGTTCTTCCGGACGAGTTGAAAAGGCGAAGGCGTGGACGCAGGGCGGGATTGAAATGTAAAGCAAAGCTAAGGAAGTACAAGCCGGCTATACCGTCTTTCATTATGGGCAACGTGAGATCGCTGCATAATAAGATGGACAAGCTTCAGGGTCTGGTTCATGGACAAAAAGAATACCGGGAAGCTAGCCTATTCTGTTTTTCTGAGACATGGCTGAATGATAACATCCCCATAGTGTTTCTTCCGGAAAGAGTAAGGGAGGGGGGCTGGCTTTATTGGTTAACAATAGATGGTGAAATCCGAGCCGTATTACTCTTAAGGAAGAGTTTTGTTGCCCGGACATTGAGCTGTTAGCCGTTAGCCGTTAGCCTGAGACCCTACTATTTGCCGAGGGAATTCACGGTGGCCATTGCTGTTATTGTTTACATCCTGCCCTCCACTGACGCAAACACAGCATGTGACGTCATCCACTCTATTATCGCGAGGTTACAGACAGCGCATCCCAGTGCTTTCTTTGCCATTTCGGGGGATTTTAACCATGCATCTCTCTCTTCAACGCTGCCCACGTTCAAACAGTTTGAAGTGCCCAACCAGGAATAATACAACTCTGGACAACCTTGTCCACCTCACCCCACTCTACAGGCCTATGGTCCAACAGCAGCCTGTGACCACTAGGACCATAAGGAGATGGTCCTTGGAGGTGAATGAGGCCCTACGGGACTGCTTTGAAACAACAGACTGGGATGTGCTCTGTGAGGCTCATTGGGAGGACATCGATGGACTTACTGACTGCATAACGGACTATATCAATTTTTAGACAACACTGTACCCACCAGGAAGGTAGATATATCACTAAATCACTGATGCCATGATTTTACCTAATTTTGTTCAGAGTTCCCAGTTGTCTTGAAAGCCCCATTATATCTTGAAACCTTGATTGCTTATCGTAATGATGTGGCCGGTGATGTTCATGGAAGTTCAGCTTTACAGCGTGATGTAAAGGCAATGTTCATGCTTTAAGCAGAGACTGCAATCATGGTAAACTCTGCATATGTCGGCTCAATTGGAAATTACCTTTCAATTTCTAAAGCTTTTAGAGCCCTAAAACCAATCAATCCATGCATACAGTATGTACCCACCACATTATTTTGAGAAGAAAGGAATATGTCCAAAAGACATCCTTTGGGAGTAAATAAAATAGCAAAAACATTTTCAGCATGACTTCTCTTTTTGCAGCTTGTCAGTTTAGTCTGAGTTCCTCTGAACGGGGCACTTTAAAAAGAGAGTAGATGTTTGGTAAAACTTTATTTTGTTAGTCCCCTACATCTATAGATGTACCCACAAAACTAGAAGTTAACGTGAAGAGGAAAACGATCACGAACAACACAACAAGGACAACACAACAACACATCAAGAACAACACAAGGACACCACAACAAGGACACCACAAGAAATACACCACAACAAGGACACCACAACAAGGACAACACAACAAGGACAACACAACAAGGACACCACAACAAGGACAACACAAAGCCGTAATGAACACTATAGGACAATTTTGCAGGAAGTGTTGGACAGAGAGGGGAGTAGGATGGAGATGCAAAAGCTGTACTGTTATTTTGTGACCCTCTCGTCGTTTCCCTTAATGGAGTCTGTTTGTTTTGGATAGATCAGAGTGGAGTCGAGGACAGACAGAGGGTGGGGATAACCCTAACCAAAACCCAGCCACCCAAGCTACAGAATGTTCTCACACACACACACCACATATGCTGGTGCTAGTCACTTTACCCCTACCTATATGTACAGTTCATAGCTACCTCAATTACCTCGTACTTCTGCACATTGACTCGGTACTGGTACTCCCTGTATATAGCCATGTTGTTTTCTACTACCTATATATAGCCATGTTATTTTTACTCATTATTTTTATTCATTATTCACTGTGCCAATATTTTAATTGTTTTATTTGATGTTAAACTTTACAATGTTGGAAAAGGACCAGTAAGTCAGCATTTCACTGTTTGTCTAGACCTGTTGTCTACAAAGCATGTGAAATAAAAATTTATTTAATTTGAATACGCAAATACAAACTTCACACACACAGACCACACCAGAGCAGACTAGACCTCAGGCCATCCCTCTCAGTAACACTGCTTACCTGAGAACAAGTTTATATTTAGCAGACAGCGTTATGATCGTTATGAGTCCTTGGGTCTATGTCCAGCTATGACGGACACCAGGAGGTCATGGAAGGGTCAACCAATGTCTTTGACCACATGGAACTTCCTAGATTCCAGATTACAGGGAGAGAGAGATCAGGACAGAGAGAAAGCAATAGAGAGAGAGAGAGATCAGGATAGAGAGAGCGAGAGAGACTACTTAAACCAATCAGAATAGTCCAGGTTACCAGTCTGGACAAACCACTGAGACCGCCAACAGAGTGGGAACCAGAGGGGGTTGACACGCATGCAGCTTTCAGTAGGCAAACATGAGATGAAAGTAAGCTTATAGAGTAATTTCCTGTGGCTTAATGTAGGTTAATGTAGCTTAATGTGGGTTATTGTATCGGAATGTGGGTTATTTTAGCTTAATGTGGGTTATTGTATCGGAATGTGGGTTATTTTAGCTTAATGTGGGTTATTGTGGCTGGCCTACCTCGACTGTGAGAGCACAGATGACAGAGTGCACAGATGATTGCACTTGTTCAGTCTGCAGAAGAAGGAAAATAGCTGGACTGTGAGTCATTCTCAGGTACTGGACTGGAATCCGACTCCGCAGCAGTGTCCAAAAGGGTGTGGTGATGCCCAACACGTCGCATCACAAATATCTCCTATTGTCTTCCCGTTAAACAATGCCCAAGACATTGCCAGACCCCTGGTGGACTGGGTGCGTACACCACTAAGTAACCCTTTAGAAAGCCTCCACAATCCAGTGGGAGAGACGCTGCCTAGAAAGCACCCTGCCGTGATCTGGATTAGCAAAACAGACAATAATCTGGTCACATAACCGGATGTCCGGGGTTTGTTCAATCTACACGCGTAAAGCTCGGACTGGACACAGGGCATGTAACCTTTGGTGCTCTTCAGAAGCAAAAGGAGGAGGCGAAAAGGGAAACAGCTCAACAGCTAATGGCCAGTATGTCTTTCGACTCAACTTCCCCTTAGGGTCGGCCGGAGCGAACTGAGTAGAGGAGTGTGTACTGATAACACTTAGAGGTCCCCAACACGTTTAGCCGAGGCCAAAGCCATGAGCAGGGAGATTTGTGTAGAGGATCTTCAGATCCACCAACTCCAGAGGCTCAAAGGGGGCCACGCACAATGCCTCCAAAACCATCACCAAGTCCCATGTGGGCACAATAGGTTTAGATACTGGTCTGAGACAACGTACACCTTTCAGAAACTGCACCACCAGGGGGTGAGTCCCTTGTGAGGCTCCATCAATTCCCACTTGGCACACTGAGACAGCAGCCATGTACACTTTTAAAGCAGAAAATGCTTGAAAAGCTCCTGTAGGAACATAAGGATGTCGCTCACGGAGCTCTGAAAAGTCCTTTATCTTGGTACCAGAGCTCAAATACTTGCCACTTGTATAAATACAGCCCTCTTGTGGAGGTTGCCCTTGCAGACTGAATGGTAGGAATAACATTTGAAGGTGCACTCCGCAGCAGTGTCCATACCCCCCAAATCGAATTGCCTTCATACAGCTCACCCCACCCTCGGGTGGATGTGTCTGTTGTGGGATAAAACTCCTGACAATAGCAGAGGGTCCCACCACTGGGCCATGGCCCATAGGCCTGACAGGGACACCCTAAGCGACCGGCTAAGGCTGTGAGATGCGTGAATGGCTAGCACTCAGTGCTGGAAAGGCTGTATTAACAATAACCCCACGGCTACTGTGTAGGCATTTGCAAAAACACACTGTGTGACCCAGGCGAAATTTGGCTAAACAGATCTGGAACGGAAATGGCGCTCCACCAAACTGGAAGTATTCCTACTATCTTGGAAAGAAAGTACAGTGCAATATCGAAGAGCCCTCACTGCTGCTCGATCGTCCTATTTTTCCAACCTAATTGAGGAGAATAAGAACAATCTAAAACTTCTATTTGATACTGTTGCTAAGCTAAATAAAAAGCAGCATTCCTTAAGAGAGATTGCCTTCCACTTCATCAGTGATGAATTCATGAACTTCTTTGACAAAAAGATCATGATCATTAGAAAGCAAATTACGGACTCCTCTTTGAATATGCGTATTTCCCCAAAGCTCAGCTGTCCTGATCCTGCACAGAACTGCCAGGACCTCGGATCAATGGAGACACTCAAGTTCTTTAATCCTATATCTCTTGACACATTCATAAAAATTGTAATGGCCTCTAATCCTTCAACCTGCATACTGGACCCTATTCCAACTAAACCTCTGAAAGAGCTACTTCCTGTGCTTGGCCCTCCTATACTGAACATAATAAATGGCTCCCTATCCACTGGATGTGTACCAAACTCACTAAAAGTGGCAGTAATAAAGCCTCTCTTGAAAAAGCCAAACCATGACCCATCATAGCACTGAGACTGCACTCGTGAAGGTGGTAAATTACCTTTTAATGGCGTCAGACCAAGGCTCTGCATCTGTCCTCGTGCTCTTAGACCTTGGTGCTGCTTTTGATCACTATATTCTTTGGAGAGATTGGAAACCTTAATTGGTCTACACGGACAAGTTCTTTCCTAGTTTAGATCTTATCTGTTGGAAAGATATCAGTTCGTCTCTGTGGATGGTTTGTCCTCTGACAAATCAATTGTAAGTTTCCGAGTTCCTCAAGGTTCCTTTTTAGGACCACTATTGTTTTCACTATATATTTACATCTTGGTGATGTCATTCGGAAACACAATGTTAACTTCCATTGCTATGTGGACGACACACAGCTGTACATCTCAATGAAACATGGTGAAGTCCCAAAATTTCCTACACTGGAAGCCTGTGTTTCATACATAAGGAAGTGGATGGAGGCAAATGTTTTACTTTTAAACTCGAACAAAACAGAGATGCTAGTTCTAGGTCCCAAGCAAAGAGATCTGCTGTTGGATCGGACAATTAATCTTGATGGTTGTACAGTCGTCCCCCAACAAACTGTGAAGGACCTCGGCGTTACTCTGGACCCTGATCTCTCTTTTGACGAACATATCAAGAATATTTCAAGGGCAGCTTTTTTCCATCTTCGTAACATTGTAAAAATCTGAAACTTTTTGTCCAAAAATTATGCTGAAAAGCTAAATAAACTTCAGTTAGTGCGAAACACGGCTGCTAGAATCTTGACTAGTTTTTACTCAGTTTGTAATATCTGGTGTTATTATCCGGTGTCCTGTGTGAATTTAAGTATGCTCCCTCTAATTCTCTCTCTCTCCCACTCTACCTCCCCTCCCAGAGGACCTGAGCCCTAGGACCATGCTTCAGGACTACCTGGCCAGAAGGGGACTGGCCATCCCCCAGAGCCTGGTTCCTCTCTAGCTTTCTTCCTAGGTTTTTGCCTTGTCTAGGGAGTTTTTCCTAGCCACTGTGCTTCGTGCTTTTACATCTGCATTGTTTGCTGTTTGGGGTTTTAGGCTGGGTTTCTGTATAGCACTTTGTGACATTGGCTGATGTAAAAAGGGCTTTATAAAGAAATTTCATTGATTGATTAAGCATAACTTCTTCACTGACTTGCCTAGTTAAATAAAGGTAAAAAAAATAAAAATATATATAAATGTATATACAGTGTCAGAAGTGTAGCTTTGCCGTGAAGACTGAATTCAAATGTTTTAACATTAAGCTGACATGATAAAATACAAGCAAAAATGCTATTATTGAGGATAGTCATATTAATATAACAGTCTATTAAAACCTTAACATGCTTTGCAAGAATAATTATGCTTTGCAAGAATAATTATAATTATTATATAATAATTATTTCCCCAATAACTTTACATGAACACATCTGAAATCAGGCCACCTGATGGCACTCGGATAAATTCAGAAAATCGCCAATCAAACTAAACCTTCTACCACAGCGACCATATCATTTTTGTGAAGCACATTTGAATCTGAGTTCGGACATATAACGTTTGACAATGAAAACTACTTCTAAGGCATTCAGTTGTTCCGAACTCACTTCACTTGCGCTAAAGAGGGAGGCTCACTGCTGGAATGCTGATTAAGGAGTTTACATGTCCTAATAATTCAAAAGATTACTGAGAAAACCATGTGTTTTAATCAGACCTTACGTCAATTAAGATAAGCAGAGTAAGGTGTTTACATGACTATTGCATAATCTGCCAACTGCCATAGTCAGTTTAATATGAAATTGTTACTGTGCATGTAAACGTAATCAATGTTGCTTTTTTTAAAGCAATTTTATTTAATTTGTAATGACTTGATTCAAGTATTAATGTATCAGTTTAAGGTTTTAAATAATAGCAACATAATATTTTTTCTAGAATGACACAAGTATTGGTCTCCACAAAGTTTGCTGCCTCAGTGTTGATGATGGCAATTTGCATATACTCCAGAATGTCATGAAGAGTGATCAGATGAATTGCAATTAATTGCAAAGTCCCTCTTTGCCATGAAAATGAACTTAATCCCCAAAAAACATTTTCACTGCATTTCAGCCCTGCCACAAAAGGACCATTGTTGTTTAACTAGCTAACATTAGCTGGCTGGCTTGTTAGCTAACGTTACGTGATTTGTATGATATTACACGTTGTTTACCTAGGTAGGTTCATTGTTTAGCTACGTCTTAAGCTAAAGTGTACTGTTAGCTAGCTAACGTTAGCTGGCTGGCTCCCTAGCTAACGTTATGTGTATGACGTTATTATTCGTATCCCAGATCCGTTTGCTTTGCTAGTTAGAGCCTAATGTTAGCTAGCTAACATTGAACCTGGTTGGTTAGCTCCCAGCAGATTCATGCAAGGTAGTAACGACATGATTTGGCACTGTTCATTGTTGTTTAACTAGCTAACATTAGCTGGCTGGCTTGTTAGCTAACGTCATGTGATGTGTGTGTTCTTACATGTTGTTTAGCTAGTTAGGTTCATTGCTTACATAGATAGCTAGCTAGCTACATGTCTTAAGCTAAAGTATACAACACCCGTTGAATATGGCCGGTGTCAGTAAACGTCGGCTTGAAAGCGTAATGAAATTGTTGCCAGCAGAGCTGTTTTCATGTTATCGATAGGTAAACAAATCATCGGCCAGAGCGTCAAGTGTGCGCTCTGAACGCTCCGAGAGCGAAACAAGATGGGCGGGGCTAAAGCTTAAGAGTGTGTGAACAATGCTGAATGGGTGTAGACAAAAAAAGAGCTCTTCACTAGGTACCAAAACATTAAAATGAAATTTTCTCAAAAGTGAGTTTACAAGTTTATCAACCCTCAAAGCAGAATTACTTTCCCATTGCTCCTAAAAAATGCAGTGTATGATATTCCATTTTGTAGCTCTGAGTCTCTACTTTTATCCAATGTAAAAAAACAGCATTTCAAACTTTGCTACATAAGACCAAATCCAGGTGGTGAGTCACAAATGTTAATGATACATCAATCTGACTGCTCTATTTAATACACAATCTCATGTTGCATACAGTAATTAATCACTTATAGTAGATAGTAGCAAAATTGATGGTACTGGTTCTAATGGCATTTATTACAGCGTTTTGACAGAATTGTAAAAAAAAAAAAAAAGAAGGTTCTATCGGTTTAAACAGCATTTATTAGAGTGATTTGACAAACTTGGTTAGGCAATGTCTGGCTGTGAAGCTGAATCATCGGAGTGTAATTACAACAGGCACATTGCATCCTCTGCCTCCTTGAATCCCATGTAGACTCCTGTCGGTGAGGGATATTTGTGGGAAATGGCTTAAACAACAAATTAAGGCAAGACTCTTCTGTCCTCTCGTCCCAGTCACTCTCCCTTCAGTGCCCACTCCAACACCAGTCGATATGCAACCAGCCTGTATTGACTAAGAACAAATAAGTTGTTATTCGTGAGTAGCCAGAAACAAATAATCAAATAACAATAAACAATTTGGTTTGATCACAGTGCAATTATAAAACAAGAAAATCTATCAATAAATTATCTTCTTAAAATGTTGTTACTGTGTGCAGGGACAAGCAAGAATGGTGTCACTTACTCGATAGAAAGCTGTCCAGCAGTTATGAGCTGTCCGGCGGTTATGAGCTGTCCGGCGGTTATGAGCTGTCCAGCAGTTATGAGCTGTCCAGCAGTTATGAGCTGTCCAGCAGTTATGAGCTGTCAGGCAGTTATGAGCTGTCAGGCAGTTATGAGCTGTCCAGCAGTTATGAGCTGTCAGGCAGTAATGAGCTGTCCAGCAGTTATGAGCTGTCCGGCAGTTATGAGCTGTCAGGCAGTTATGAGCTGTCCAGCAGTTATGAGCTGTCAGGCAGTTATGAGCTGTCCAGCAGTTATGAGCTGTCAGGCAGTTATGAGCTGTCCAGCAGTTATGAGCTGTCAGGCAGTTATGAGCTGTCAGGCAGTTATGAGCTGTCAGGCAGTTATGAGCTGTCAGGCAGTTATGAGTTGTCAGGCAGTTATGAGCTGTCAGGCAGTTATGAGCTGTCCAGCAGTTATGAGCTGTCCGGCAGTTATGAGCTGTCAGGCAGTTATGAGCTGTCAGGCAGTTATGAGCTGTCAGGCAGTTATGAGCTGTCCAGCAGTTATGAGCTGTCCAGCAGTTATGAGCTGACAGGCAGTTTATTTTTGGGACATGGAAGATTATCTCTATTACTCCAGGACTGACAGAAAAGTCCTCCGAGTTTTATTACACAGTCGCTGCTTTCTTCGCCGTAGATGGCAGTAAAAAGTCCCACTCTGCCCACCACAAACACTCATCGTCGGTTTCCATGGGTTGACATGCCCCTTGGTTGCACCATCAGTCCGCCTCAGACCTGGCTCTCGCCAACGCTCCTGGTAGCTCGTCTACCTGCTCTGCTGATTCAGCCTCCCTGTGCTCGCTCAGCGTCCAACTGCACAAGTTCCTTTAAAAGTAGTTGTTCTTCTACCTCAAAGTCTGACATGATTTATCAAACGTTATGATGATTTGCCAATAAGTAAATGTTGATAGAATCTAATTTCTTACTATTTCTTACTATTATCTGTAAAATTAACGCATTTATAAAATAGCCATTACTTTGTATAGCATTGTAAGACTATAAGTAGATACCCATAGACTTCCAGCAATTGCGCGAAGCTAACGATATCCTAACTTCAACTTCATACAAACTGCATGTAGAGACATAGAAAAGGTATCCTTAAATTCTCCTGATTTTCAAATCTCAAAATACCGAAGCATCCCCTTAATTTTAAGAAACTGTTTACTCATTCAATGTTTTTATTCATATTTTTGAGGGTGGATTTTTTGCAGTGTATTCATGAGCTCACCTTGACAACAGCTCTTTGAAACCTCCATTACATTTTAGTCAGAAGGCTGAGTGGGCGTGGAGCTTATATTCATGAGTTCGCCTTGACTGACAACAGCTCTTTGAAACACCTAGGTCATGCAACTTGAATGCAGTGAGCAGTGTTGCAGTAAAACCATCTCAAGCAAATGTGGTGATACAGAAAGCAACTCAAACAATATTGAAATGACATAAATTCTGTATTTTTATATATATATATACATTTCCCGCTTGGCATGCGGTTCACAGCAGCACTGATGGATGTGTTGACTTGACCAGAGTTTTGAATGAATCAAGTCCATCAGCTGCGTTGTGGATGCCACTTTTTTCACAAAAACGCTTTAGGGAGTAAGAGATGCACAGATGGGACGGGGCCTAGTTAATCGATTACAGATGGGTAGGGCCTAGTTAATCGATTACAGATGGGACGGGGCCTAGTTAATTGATTACAGATGGGCCATGTCCTAGTTGATTCATAACAGATGGGACGGGGCCTAGTTAATTGATTACAGATGGGAAGGGCCTAGTTAATTGATTACAGATGGGCCATGTCCTAGTTAATTGATTACAGATGGGAGGGGCCTAGTTAATTGATAACCGATGGGACGTGGCCTAGTTTATTGATTACAGATGGGGTGGGCCTAGTTAATTGATTACAGATGGGACGGGGCCTAGTTAATTGATTACAGATGGGGTGGGGCCTAGTTAATTGATTAGTCATCCCTTGCACTAAGAAGATTTATTAAAATTGTATGCCTAGGCCTGGCGGCCCAGTAGCAAGCAGGCTTAGAGTAGCCCTGGATTAGAGGATTGAAGTGACAGATTAGTTAACCAGGGAGCCCTCTAAGCGCTTATTAACAGTGATGTACTATTAAACCAATAATTTTGGGGAATTTATGGTAATATAGTGTACCTTTTTTTTTTACCGTAACTTACAGCTGCCAGTAAGTTTCTGTTAAAAACAGTTAAGGTTTTTACAGTGTATATCACCCAACCCCTGACAAAGGACTCCTCAATAACTTTTTTGTTGTTGTGTATACTCGTCCAGTATGGTCTAGCTGGTCAAGCTGGTCTGCAAAACCATGCCCATCATTATCATATTTCCCAGCATGCTCTATTACAGTTTGATTAGAATTGTTTGTTTCAATATCTGTGTTTCTGCATGTATATTGATTGATTAATTAATTAAATAATTGTTATGCTACAAAAAGATGAATAACATTTTCTAATCCAATCCAATTTGTTAGTTGGGTTTATTGCACCGGTTATTGAAATGGTTGTTCTGGTTGAGATGGTTTAGGTAGTATAATTCATTTGTCTTTCTACTCCTAGGAGTCATTCTGAATGCAGATTGTGGGTTAATAGAATTTCCAATTGTTGGATATCCCCACTCAGGCTGGATTCCAATAGGAATTAGAAATCACTTTGCAAGCAAATGTAATGCAACTTGATGCTGGTTTTGTGGGTGAGACGCTTATGCTGGTCACCAGTGTCCAAAACACAGAGAAGGCTTGTCACCAGCTAAAATACAGCGAAGGCTGGTCACCAGCGAAAATACAGCGAAGGCTGGTCACCAGCGAAAATACAGCGAAGGCTGGTCACCAGTGAAAATACAGCGAAGGCTGGTCACCAGCGGAAATACAGCGAAGGCTGGTCACCAGCGAAAATACAGCGAAGGCTGGTCACCAGCTTATGCTGGTCTCTGCTGTTTTTTTCAGCAGTGACTCTGTCTTTCTTTTCAAGTACTATTTGTCTGGATAGCTGGAAGTCCTCAACATCCTCTTTCTGTGATCAGGGGAGGGGGTGGAGGGGTGGAGGGGTGGAGAGGCCTGGGGGAGAGACCTGATTTACACAAAAAACAAGCTTTGCTGTACCCTTCCCAGCCCTTCCCATCCTCTGTACCACAACCAAACGCACGCACACACACTAATGCTATCGCTTGGGAGTAATACACATCAAAGAGGCTGGAGAGAGATTATTTGTATTTTGTCCTATATATTTTATATATATTATATTTTAATCCCAGCCCCCGTCCCCGCAGGAGGCATTTTGCCTTTTGGTAGGCCGTCATTGTAAATAAGAATTTGTTTTTAACTGACTTGCCTACTTAAATAAACGTTCAATAAAATAAAATAAAATCCGTCTGATAGGGGCAATAACTCAACTACCCCCTGCCTCTCCCTGCCTCTCTTTCATTCCCCTCATCCCCCCCTCTTCACCCTCACACATCCTCCAAATCGGAGATTCCCAGCATGCCCTAGGGGCGTCACCGTGGAGACCAGACCCACTACAGAGAGATGATCGGATGTTAAGTGCTCTAGATGTTCTATTTTTGTGAAGGCTCAAAAGTAGCCGGGAATTGTCCCGTTCACTACGCCAAAACATTCCACACATTAGGGAAATTCTATTCAGGATTGGTATGGACAAAACAACATTGACTAATGTACTGTTAATATACATTATACTTGGATGGCCGTGTAAACATATACATTGGCTTGAGGTTGAACATGTGCAATGTAGACTTTTGCAGTTCTGTCCGCTAACTTTTGTAGGAGTTACAGAAAACATTGACTGAAAGGCTTCCAGTCCCACACATTTTGAAAAAACACATTTGAACTCTTGTAGAATTTTTGGTGGATCACTGTGTCAAAACAGTCTGCTTCACTATAGTGATGTTACGTTTGATACCGGAGCTCCTGGGCATGCGTCAAAATTGCTAAGCAGTGTACTTTGAAGCAGTGATCAATGACATCCTAAGCTTTGTTTTGTTGAACAACCACCTGATTGGTTTGGTATTGATATAGCATGCGCTATTAGGTGTGTGACGTTATCTATATTAGTTTGGCTGCTCTAAATTCTTTTGACCAGCGACCAGCAGGTGCCATTAGAGTACGCTGTGTTGATCAAAGCCTTGAATAATGAACCTTTTTTAAACACAATTGCCTGGAAAACATCAATGCTTCAAGAAACTTAGTTTCCCCATCACTAATTCTCTATTGCTTCAGGTAACTGGTGTTTGAAACTGGATTGAGGCCTTAGCTGACTAAGGGCCCGATTCAATCAAATCCTCTTTAGCCGACATCCGCATAGCTAATGTTTTGATGGTGGAGGTGGAACAGTGTTAGAGCTGTCAAATCCACAAGTAGTTCCAGGCATTATACCTAAATTGGACTGGTCACCAGCAAAAACACAACGAAGGCTACGCTGTGCACGCGCTACGGGTGTGGGACGTCATCTAAAATAATGTGACGGCTCTAAATTCTTTTAGAATAGCTGATGTTTTGACGGTGTCGGAGGTGGAACTGTGTTAGAGCATTTTACCTAAAGCGGACATTGCCATTGGCTGCATGGAGCCGTAATAACAGAAAACCCATGCAGCCTTGTTTACATGTCCGAACACTGGAATGTTAGATGTAATCTACACCTCCATTAGGATGATAGAAATCCTCATTATTTAGTTTAATGATTTTTCAATTATTTCTACATAGCCCAAACTTTCTCATTCTGAATTTCTAACTCGAGTGGGGCAGGTGTGGCTTTGCGACAAGTCTGTCTGTCTGTCTGTCTGTCTGTCTGTCTGTCTGTCTGTCTGTCTGTCTGTCTGTCTGTCTGTCTGTCTGTCTGTCTGTCTGTCTGTCTGTCTGTCTGTCTTTCTGTCTGTCTGTCTGTACATGCTTCTGTACCAGAGGAAATCTCTAATTGCGACTCAAAGGGGTGAACATGAAAAGAGCAGTCATAATGTTCCATCAGTGCTGGTTTAGCGACGCTAATTGCTCTAGGAGCCCAGCTTAATGTGCTGTAGGAGGCTTTAGTAAAAAGCACTTGGAGAAATTAAAGGATCATCTTTATAGATTTAGAGAGTCACTAGCACCGACCAATAAAGATGGTAAGGGATCAGAAATGGCTAAATATGATCATTGGTGTCCCATTGTAATGATGATTTAATATTCTGTATCTGTGTGGACCAGAACCCATATGGAATTATAGTACATTTATTATGCAGCAAGTATGGACTTCCTACACTGAGGGGATGTTTCAAATGGATAGCAGTGTGACTACAGAGTTCTAGTGGACTCTTTGTTTAGTTTGTTTTTGATCCCCAATTAGAGGCAGCTGCACTGCATTGTCTCTAATTGGGAATCCTATTTCATTTCTTTGATTTCCCACCTGTGTTGTGGGTTTGTGCTGATGCACACTAGTTCATGGTTGTGGTATTGCATTTTGTTTTGCAAGTTAATGAAAGGAATGGCTTTCTCTCACAACTCTGCGCCTCGGGTCCTGTCTCATTGCAACTGTGACAAGCAGATAGTAAATTCAAACATGTTATGTGGCATTTTCTAAACTTGAGCAATTACTTATTCTGGTGTAACTGTGACAAGGTGAAAAATACAATTTAAATGGATAACAACAACGTTATTAGCAGGTAATGTTCTTTTACTGGCAGGCAGAGGCATACCTGACCCGGGTTTCATTGAGTGAGAGGTTTTCTGCCCTGACGTGTTGGTTGGTGCTGTTCTTTGCATGGTATGAGCTCTTAAAGATTGTTCCTCGTTCTATAAAACTCCAAACCAGTTCCAATTAAGAGAGAATAAAAGCTTCTCGGGGAAAACGTAAGGCTGTACTTTTAAGGAAATGTGATTCTTGAATTCTTGAAAGCTGCCAAGAATCAGTGAGCCCATTTCTCAAAAGTAACGGATCAGGGACCTAATCTAGATGGTCGGAAAGTACACTTTCAATAACATTTAGCCATTAAACTACATTCAAAACACACTTTACCAATCCACACTATTTCAGCCACACCTGTTGCTGACAGGTGTATAAAATCGAGCACACAGCCATGCGCTCTCCATAGACAAACAAGTCAGTTCATCAAATTTCTGCACTGCTAGAGCTGCCCCGGTCAACTGTAAGTGCTGTTATTGTGAAGTGGAAACCTCTAGGAGCAACAACGGCTCAGCCGCTAAGTGGTAGGTCACAAAAGTGGGCTCCCAAGTGGTGCAGTGGTCTAAGACACTGCATCTCAGTGCTAGAGGTGTCACTACAGACAACCTGGTTCGAATCCAGACTTTATCAAGACCGGCTGTGATTGGGAGTCCCATAGGGCGGTGAACAATTGGCCCAGTGTCGTCTGAGTTTGGCTGGTGTAGGCTGTTATTGTAGATGAGAATTTGTTCTTAACTGACTTGCCTAGTTAAATAAAGTAAAAAAATGTCTGTCCTTGGTTGCAACACTTACTACCTAGTTCCAAACTGTCTCTTGAAGCAACATCAGCACAAATCGTTAATCTGGTGCTTCATGAAATGGGTCTTCAAGGCCGAGCAGCCGGACACAAGCCTAAGGTCACCATGTGCAGAGCCAAGTGTCAGCTGGAGTGGTGTAAATCTCCATTGGACTCTGGAGCAGTGGAAACGTGTGTTCTCTGGAGTGATGAATCATGCTTCAATGGATGAATCTGGGTTTGGTGGATGCCAGGAGAATGCTACCTAACCCCAATGCATAGTTCCAACTGTAAAGTTTGGTGGAGGAGGAATAATGGTCTGGGGCTGTTTTTGATAGTTCGGCTAGGCTCCGTAGTTCCAGTGAAGGGAAATCTTAACCCTACAGCATACAATTACATTATTAATGCCCTTGTTGCTGAATGGAAGCAAGTCCCCTCATAAATGTTCCAACGTCTAGTGGAAAGACTTCCCAGAATAGCAGCAAAGAGGGGACCAGCTCCGTATTAAAGGCCATGATTTTGGAATGAGGTGTTCACATACTTTTGATAATATAGTGTTGCTTGTTGTGTTGTTTGTCTATGTTTTGTGCAAGGTTGAGATTTTCTGAAAACCATATGTCGGCGTGATGACATCAGTATACAGCACACGACCTAGCTGAGGTCACTCAACTCCTTTCTCTTATATCGAGGCTGAGTTGAGTTTTGATAACTAGTCGTGAGATTTTCTAGCAACAACATTGAGTCGCCATCAGTCGATACTTATAAAAATGTAAATTCTGAAAATGCTTACCTTTACCTGTGTTTGTCCTGTACAACTGCAGTCCTGTACAAAGTATGAATTTCAGCATTGCGAAGGGATTCGCCCCATGGCTCAGATAAGTGCAGAAGTGATGTAAAATTTATGTACATGACCTAGTGGGTGAAGAAAGTTCACATACTCGTAATTTATGTACATGACCTAGTGGGTGAAGAAAGTTCACATACTCGTAATTTATGTACATGACCTAGTGGGTGAAGAAAGTTACCATACTAACACTCAACAGGATTATGTACACACACCTAGTGGGTGAAGAAAGTTCACATACTCGTAATTTATGTACATGACCTAGTGGGTGAAGAAAGTTCACATACTCGTAATTTATGTACATGACCTAGTGGGTGAAGAAAGTTCACATACTCGTCTTTGACTCATTCACACCACACCAGGGATGGTTCAGCGTTTCTAATCGTTTTGCAGAAAAGAGCCGATGGAAAAGGTCAGTTGCTTGTAGAGTATCTTCTTTCACTGGAAAAGTGATACTGACTTCTGACCCCAGTATCGGTCTGCTGACCTCTATAATATCATCCTAAAGTTCATATTGGTTCAAGGCCAAGGTGAGCAAGGTTAAGAGGGATGATTGGCGGGTCAAGGGTCCAATGAGAGTTCAGAGGTGTGACCTGTCCATGGCCGGAGCATGGAGTCTGGGTAGCCAGGCAACCGTCTCATACCATCTTCAATAGGAATCTAACACAGACGAAAAGAGCAAGTTCATATCGCTAAGCCAATTGGTTCCCCATTGCTTCTTTCTGTCGGATGGCTACTCTGATTCTGTAGTTTATTAATTTCAGATTGTGAGACTAGAGGATAGAGTGGCTTCAAGGTGTAAGCTAAACGTCTCAGGAGTGGAATATAGCTCATTAGATCAAGCAATTAACCAAAAGCAATTGATAGTGCACCGGTCACCAACCTTTGCAAAACAAGGGAATTAAGCAAAGAAATCAACCTTAACTTTTCAAACACACCTGCTACCGATCTTGTGTTCTATAACAGAATAAGAATGAGGCTTGCTCACCCCATTCTATCAATTCCAATTCATTCTTGGTTGTAGTGTTAGTGGAATGGAATTCATGCTTCAAAAGCAGCTGGCTCATATCTCACAAGACAGTGGAGGAAGGGGATGTTAAATCAGTATGAATTAGGGCTGAGACTATTACATGAAGCAGAATATTGGAGCTGTGCGTTATGGGACTTTGAATGTGTTAATTAGTGAACCATGCCTTTCCTGACTCCCTGGTCCAAGAGGAGCTGCAGTGAGCATTCCTACAGAGGATGTGGGTGCCTCTACCATTCCTCCTCCTCATCTTGTTTTACAGTCTTGAAATAGCAGTGGCATCAATGGGAATTAGCAAGAATTACAATGTAAAAGAAACAGGTTCAAGTTGATAAAATGCAGATGTGTCATCTTTTACAGTTGTACATGACTGCTGACTGGTGTAACTCTCTCTCTCTCTCTCTCTCTCTCTCTCTCTCTCTCTCTCTCTGTCTCTCTCTCTCCCTCTCTCTCCATACTGTAGAATGATGGCCCCCCTGGCAAAGTAGATGTGCCATTCTACCGTCCCACTTATCTGGGCCAATGACTCTCTCTATGGTGGATACAGTCTCCTTCTTTCTGTATTCCTCCCTCCCTCCCTCCCTACCTCCCTCCCTCCCTCCCTTCCTACCTCCCTCCCTCCCTCCCTCCCTTCCTCTTTCTAAATAACAATAATGGGAAGAGGAGGAGAGGAATGAGAAGGAGATAATCAGAGAGAAGGAGCAGGAGGAGGAAGCAGAGGAGGAGGAGGAGGAGAATGAGTATTTTAGAAATGTTCACATGTGATCGTTCATGTCATAAAATGTAAAAGCAACGTGTGATATCATGAAACTACACATGTGAAAACATGATCTCATGTGAAATAAATGTGGCAACATGGGGATGCAAAATGTTGACATGTGATACCAGGAAACTACAAATTTGAGCACATGAAAACATGACCTCTTAAAATAAATGTGACAACATGGGGATGCAAGATTTCAACAAAGTTTTTCAAATGTGAAAGTTTTTCCAAACACTGAGTGTAAAAAAACATTAGGAACACCTTCCTAATATTGAGTTACACCCCCTTTTTCCCTCAGAACAGCCTCAATTAATCGGGACATGGACTCTACAAGGTGTCGAAAACATTCCACAGGGATGATGGCCCATGTTGACTCCAATGCTTCCCACAGTTGTGCAAAGTTGTCTGGATGTCCTTTGGGTGGTGGTCTTGATACATACGGGAAACTGTTGAGCATGAAAAACCCAGCAGCGTTGCAGTTCTTGACACACTCAAACCGGTGCGCCTAGCCCCTACTACCATACCCTGTTCAAAGGCACTTAAATCTTGTGTCTTATCCTTTAACCTTTTAAATGGCACACATACACAATCCATGTATCAATTGTCTCCAGGCTTAACAATCCTTCTTTAACCTGTCTCCTCCCCTTCATCTACACTGATTGAAGGGGATTTAACAGGTAACATCAATAAGGTGACATCATAGCTTTCACCTGGATTCACCTGGTCAGTCTATGTCATGGAAACACTGTCATTGTACACTCAGTGTATGTGAAATGTCAAATTTGTTTTTCACACGTGAAAGTGAAAATGTCAGATGTGTTTATTTTTTGGGGAATTAATGATATGGTTTTTTAAAAAGTAATTTGGTAAAATAGTGTAAAATCATTAATTAATTACAATGTGATCACTTAGTACTGACCTTTCAATATGACCCCACCTGGGATTTGAACTCACCACTTCTAGAATTTGGAGTACACTGGTCTTTCTCTTGTGCTGCAAAGTCTGTCACATTCCTCTACATATTATTTTCGTCAGGTAGTCTAGCATATAAGAGGGTTGGGCCAGTAACCAAAAAGTTAGCTGGTTGGAATCCCCAAGCCGACTATGTGAAAAATCTGTTGATGTGCCCTTGAGCAAGGCAACCCTAATTGCTCTGGATAAGAGCTTCTGCTCTATGACTTAAATAACGATGTAAATTAAATATAATACATCTCCGCATTTAGCAAAAGGGTGCCATCTGCACTGCTATCAGTTAATCTGACTATTGTAAATAGTGCCATCTGCACTGCTATCGGTTAATCTGACTATTGTAAATAGTGCCATCTGCACTCCTATCAGTTAATCTGACTATTGTAAATAGTGCCATCTGCACTGCTATCAGTTAATCTGACTATTGTAAATAGTGCCATCTGCACTGCTATCAGTTAATCTGACTATTGTAAATAGTGCCATCTGCACTGCTATCAGTTAATCTAACTATTGTAAATAGTGCCATCTGCACTGCTATCAGTTAATCTGACTATTGTAAATAGTGCCATCTGCACTGCTATCAGTTAATCTGACTATTGTAAATAGTGCCATCTGCACTGCTATCAGTTAATCTGACTATTGTAAATAGTGCCATCTGCACTGCTATCAGTTAATCTGACTATTGTAAATAGTACCATCTGCACTGCTATCAGTTAATCTGACTATTGTAAATAGTGCCATCTGCACTGCTATCAGTTAATCTGACTATTGTAAATAGTGCCATCTGCACTGCTATCAATTAATCTGACTATTGTAAATAGTGCCATCTGCACTGCTATCAGTTAATCTGACTATTGTAAATAGTACCATCTGCACTGCTATCAGTTAATCTGACTGTTCTAAATAGTGCCATCTGCACTGCTATCAGTTAATCTGACTATTGTAAATAGTGCCATCTGCCCTGCTATCAGTTAATCTGACTATTGTAAATAGTGCCATCTGCACTGCTATAAATTAATCTGACTATTCTCTCAACAATTTATTTATTTCAGAATAAGGGGTTTTCTGAATAATGTTGGTGGAGCATATTATTCTATTTTAATGTCACTTCTGAATAACTATGATAAATATTATATAATAGTTTTTCTTGAGTATATTTTTAACTAATTGACAGACATGGTGACGTAGGAGGAATCACATGTTGAATAATAATCCTTGTATAAATAAACATACACAATGTATTCATGTATATCAAATATGTCAAAAGCACTATTTGTGTGTGTATCCTAAAAACATATTTTTTTCTTTTTGCATCACCTGTGTAAAACTGAAATATCATCACGTGAAGATTTCACATGAAATCATGTTTTTTTTACTTAAAGTATCGCAGAAGGAATTTAATAATTAACTGGTATCTCACCCTCCAACATGATCAATATTTCACACTTGCACAGTGGTAAAGCTCTGCGGTGACTGACAGTGAAATATGCCTCTCAGTTTGGCATTTTAACAGGAGCGTTATGTCATCTTTATGATGCTGAAAAACAAGGTGTTACTGTATAGATGTTAGCCTACATTTCAACTTCATGCCAACTTTGTAAAATAACACAACTCTTCAGGAGAACAACAATGTGATGGGTATAAGTCCTACAGTAGACTGCACCTTAGCATTTCGTTACTGCCTTATTAGAATACATTAGCATTGGTTGGATACCCTGCAGACTAAACCGAACTGCCATTTGGAACTGCATTTGTAAATGTTATGTTTCCTGAAAACACCTTTTGCTTGTATTTGTTATGATTCATGAAATTAGTCACAGATACCTTTTAGAAAATAATTGTTTTAAGAAGGTCATACCAAGGATCATTTTCTATTTGATTTTGAATTTGAAGACCCCTTGAAGTTTGACAAAAATGTGATAAAACAATTTATTTGGTCTTACTGCTATTAGCCCATACAAACACATTGAATAACAGATTCACTACTAACCATATCTCCTAACCCTAACCCTAATTCTAACCTTAACCCTAAACCCCCTAGAAATAGCATTTGACCTAGTGGGGACCAACAGTTGGTCAAATTTTGGTTGGTTTACTATTCTTGTGGGGACTTCTGGCTCAGTACCTCAGTACCATACAGTACACACACACACACACACCTCCTCTGGTGGTGTGCCAGTAGGGACTGTATTAAACACCTAAAAGCCTGTCAAGCTCAAGAGAGGTATCAGGTGCTGTTTTTTATGGCTGAATTGTGGGCTCTGTGAGGTTGTACTGTATTACCCCTGTGGTGTTGGCAGTAATGGGAGCGATTAAATAGCTTGTTGTTGTGGGAGGAAGTCCATCTCTCTCCACACACACGCACACACACATAGAAAAACACAGGTTTGCCTTTAAAACTGGTACTCATCTGTTTGTTGTTCTAAAGAGACTCGTAACAAAACCACATCAACCACACATGTATGACATCATCTCATTGTTGTTATTCTGGCAGTTTAAATTACCATGAGAAAGACAGGAGCTGTACGTGATGATGGAGGACAATCTTTGGCTCATTATTCAGGCCTCTTGTGATTACAGAGATCTAATCAGAGAGGGAAGTTTCCATGAGGTTGATGCAGAGAGAGAGAGAGAGAGAGAGAGAGAGAGAGAGAGAGAGAGAGAGAGAGAGAGAGAGGGGAAAATGCGGTACAGAGAAATGTAAAAAGAGTAATTATGCCTTAGATAGATAGATACCTTGAAATCATCTTCCCGTTAAGAACTGTTATTTCTGACAGCGAACCAAACTAATTTCTCCACATTTTATATTTCACTGTGTTTTTATGTTGATGAAAAGGACACAAATTGGTCCTTCAGGAGTTATCTCTATAATTTATTCAGGTATATAACGACATAATCAGCTAATTCAACAATAATCATCTTTGTTATAGCCACAATCACTTGCCTGGAGTTACGGCCAATAAAGCACCCTTGATGCTTTAAGGTAATGAGGTAAATATACCGGTGTGCTACAGAGAATCACCTTGACTGTTTTTCCCTCTCATAAATCCATACTTTTTAAAAACCACGCCGTCGCACGATGACAGCTTTGTAGAGTGGCGGGGGAATGATGCATTCTGCTGCAGCAAATGACCTCCGATGACCTCCGACTGGCATTGTGAAAGGTTTGATTTGATTTGATTTATTAGGATCCCCATTAGCAAGAGCAATGGCGACAGCTAGTCTTACTGGGGTCCAACATGTAACGAAAAAGACATTACAGACAAAATACTTTATTGGAGGAGAGAGAGTCAGAGAGTGCAGTTCATTAAACGCTCACACCCATTCTGAGACCAGGCAGGGGTAATAATTGGGGGACACAGTCAGCAGACGTCTCTGAAACAGGAGGATAGAGACATAGCTATTGAGGAATGGTCGGTCTGGCCTGTTTGGAACAGGGTTGTGTGTGTAAATGTGTGTGTGTGTGTGAGTCTAAACACACCTGGAGCATCACTCAGCGTGCGTCAGTGTCTCTGACCCAGAGACAGGAAGCAGCAGATCTAGGCCTGGCTCGCAGTCGCCTTTCCAATTCATCCCAAAGGTGCTCAATGGGGTTGAGGTCAGGGATCTGTGCAGGCCAGTCAAATTCTTCCACACCGATCTTGACAAACCATTTCTGTATGGACCTCTCTTTGTGTATGGAGGCATTGTCATGCTGAAACAGGAAAGTGCCTTCCCCAAACTGTTGCCACAAAGTTGGGAGCACAGAATCGTCTAGAATACAATTGTATAATGTAGCATTAAGATTTTCCTTCACTGAAACTAAGGGGCCTACCCTGAACCATGAAAAACAGCCCCAGAACATTATTCCTCCTCCACCAAACTTTTACAGTTGGCACTTAGCATTGGAGCAGGTAGGCTTTTCCTGGCATCCGCCAAACCCAGATATGTCCGTCGGACTGCCAGATGGTGAAGCCTCCAGAGTCCAATGGCGGTGAGCTTTACACCACTCCAGCCGACGCTTGGCATTGCGCATGGTAATCTTAGGATTGTGTGCAGCTGCTCGGCCATGGAAACCCATTTCATGAAGCTCCCGACGAACAGTTAATGTGTTGACTTTGCTTCCAGAGGCAGTGTGGAACTCGGTAGTGAGAAATTTCATAAACTGACTTGTTGGAAAAGTTGCATCCTATGATGGTGCCACGTTGAAAGGCTTTGTGTCCAATTTTACACACTTGTCAATCCACTCATTTGAAGGGGTGTCCACATACTTTTGTGTATACTGTGTATACGGAAAGTATTCAGAACCCTTGAGTTTTTCCACATTTTGCCTTATTCTAAAATTGATTAAATATTTTTTTCCCTCATCAATCTACACACAATACACCATAATGACAATACACTGCTACACGCTTGATCTTCTCAAGCTCTGTCAGGTTCTATAGGGAGCGTCGCTGCACAGCTATTTTCAGGTATCTCCAGAAATGTTTGATTGGGTTGAAGTCCGGGCTCTGGCTGGACCACTCAAGGACATTCAGAGACTTGTTGTCCTGTTGGAAGGTGAACCTTCACCCCACTCTGAGGTCCTAAGCACTCTGGAGCAGGTTTTCATTCAAGGATCTCTCTGTACTTTGCTCTGTTCATCTTTCCCTCGTCTCCCAGTCCCTGCTGCTGAAAAACATCCCCACAGCATAATGCTGCCACCAGCATGCTTCACCGTAGGGATGGTGCCAGGTTTCCTCCAGACGTGACGCTTCTGCTTGGCATTCAGGCCAAAGAATTCAATCTTGGTTTCATCGGACCAGAGAATCTTGTTTCTCATGGTCTGAGATTTTTTAGGAAAAGTCTTGATTGTTCCAAAGAATGATGGAGGCCACAGTGTTCTTGGGGACCTTCAATGCTGCAACATTTTTTTGGAACCCTTTCCCAGATCTGTTCCTCGACATAATCCTGTCTCCTAGCTCTATGGACAATTCCTTCGACCTCATGGCTTGGTTTTTGCTTTGACATGAACTGTCAACTGTGGGACCTTATATAGACAGGTGTGTGCCTTTCCAAGTCATGTCCAAACAATTTAATTTACTACAGGTGACTCCAATCAAGTGGTAGAAACATCTCAAGGATGATCAATTACAAGTCTCATAGAAAAGGAACTGAATACTTATGTAAATAAGGTATCTGTTTTTTATTTTTATACATTTGACCCAAAAAATAAAAACCTGTTTTCACTTTGTCATTATGGGGTATTGTGTGTAGATTGCTGAAGAAAATGGTGTATTTAATCGATTAGAATAAGGCTGTAACATAACAAAATGTGGAAAAAGTCAAGGGGTCTGAATACTTTCTGAAGGCACTGTAAAGTGTACTTTCTACTTTTAATTAAGACTCATTCGTTTCACTCAAAGCGTTTTATTCCTGTCTCAGAGTGAGGTTAGAGAAGTCTATAACGGCTGTTAACTTTGGACTCCTCTTCTAATCACAAGTAGCCATTACATTGGACCTGCGAGTCTGTCAGCAGTCTCAGATAGCACCATACCAGCTCTTCTGAACGCCACAGTAATGCTTTAGAACGAGGCCACTGCCAAGATGCCCTGCTTTAGAACAAGCCAAGAAAGAGGAGAAATGTCTTCTGTTTTTATTGGACCAATTTGAGATTGCTGGATCATGAGTCTGCTGATTTAAGACACATATTCACTGTTTTTCTGTGTACCTCGCTGCAAATGTATTCTGAAACACCTCTCATCCATCTTGTGTCTGTCCTGTGTTGTTTTATTTCTTGCGTTAAAAAGGCCATGAAGAGGGGAACAACGATTCCCTCTGTTTTCCCTGTTCCACACTTCTGTTGCCAAGGTAACATAATCCACCTGGAACCCCTGGAATTAGAATCAGAGGGTTCATTCATAGAAGTTTCTAGATTGACTGAACGGGTACCGCTCAGCGCCAAGAGAAGGACAAACATGAATAAGGATAGTTATCCAGGCTATATTATGTTTGGGTATTCTGTAGAGTGTGTGTGTGTCTGTCTGTCTCTATCTTCTCTTCTGGTTAAGTCATCCCTGTCTAGGCTCTAGGACAAATGATGAGTCTTGGTAGCTCTGCATGTTGTTCTATGTGTTTAGACTACTATTCAGCCAAATGGACACATACTGTATCCTCTTCACAGTGATGTGCGGTCAGGGTAGATGGGGTAGGCACCGCTAATTTAATTTTAAAAAAGCTGTTATAAATAAATAAAAAACAAATTGAATGCTTTTTTTCTCAATGATTCTGGTGTTTTTTTTATGCTCAGCATTTTAAAATCTGCTAGTACTGCATCATAATTTCAGGGTATTCAAAATCTGCTAGAACTACGTCATAATATATTCATGCCTTTCCATCCATTGAAATCTTTGACGCGTTAGGCCGTTCCTTACTCCAGTCACTGTTAATGGACATGGTCAGCATAGGCGTCACTGCTTTGCCTAGCTTGAAGTAGCTTCATTGCATTGAGACGATTTCATATTTTGCGCATGCATATTTCCTAAACATGTTGTGTGGGCACTGCACATTTGGGAGTATCTACATAAATTGGCGCTCACTTGCATCCCTTGAACTGAACAAAGCTAGCTAGCTAGCTAGCAAAAACAACCAGACAAATGGACACTGCACTGCACCTCAAACAATTTTCCAAAATTGAATAACTGTAGCAAGCCGTTTGGAGGGTTCGAAGAGTGGAACGTCAACTATATTGAGTTAAGTTAAGACCAGACAGAGGCAGCTCTACAAGACACTAATTTATTCATGACCGCCACCTCCCTCACTGCTAGCTGTCAGGCAGGCCAACGATGAGTACTGGACTGTCCACTCGTCTGAAAACGTATGACCAATTAATACTTTTTACACTGATTTTTACACATCTTAGACATTTTCTTTTGCTTTGTGGGAATAGTGCTTCTCCCGCCATTCAATGTGGGCCCGAGCTTTGGCTTCTACAAGAGCCTTGGTCTCCCATATGACCATGGGCCTGCTGTGCGCCTGCAGACTAAAATATGAGACGTTCTTGCCATAATAATATTTAGTGTTGTGTTTACCACTTTTTGGGTTACTATATGATTCCATATGTGTTATTTCATAATTTTGAGTGTGTGTGTGCGTGTGTGTGTGTGTGTGTGTGTGTGTGTGTATGTGTGTGTGTGTGTGTGTGTGTGTGTGTTTGCGTGCTCTACTTGTGGTGCATTGGAAGAATTACAAATCCATTTTGAAAGGCTATGGAGTTTGCATTACAAATTAATCGGATTAAATGTGCCATATATTGGTATTTTAATGCCACCTATCAGTTGTAACTGAGGATGCTACATCGGTCAATGGCTGAGCTGTGTGTCATTTTGTCAGATGATATTGAAATATGAAATATGCCTCCATCTGAGGCTATCGCTGGTGTGTCTTGGCTATACTCGTATTTATATTTGGTGAGAATTTGTCAGTTTAGTTAATAGCATATGTCACTGTGATTGTTGAAGCTATCTGTTGTATGGTGGCCTTGGGCTTCATCAAGGTTTATTTGTGTGTAAATCTGGCTTTGATAACAGCCAGAGCAACAGACCTCACTGCACGTCAACAGAGAAACAGTAATCATGTTTTATGGCTAGTCTACTAGGTCTTTTAGTCTGTTTTGTCTGTCAGCGAGATAATTAACAACAGCCTCTAAAAAGTCCTCCTCAGTCAAGGGACATATTAATGGAAGGATGTTTAACTCTCTGGCCGCGGTGTGGATGTTGCTCTACAGTCCCCTTGCTGAGACTGTTTTTCAGACGCACAGCAAAGCCCTGAGCTTCTAATGGTCTCTTATCTCCTCTCTCTCTCTCTCTCTCTCTCTCTCTCTCTCTCTCTCTCTCTTCATCTCCCTCTCTCACTCTTCATCTCTCTCTCTTCATCTCCCTCTCTCCCTCTCTCACTCTTCATCTCTCTCTCTTCATCTTTCACTCTTCATCTCTCTCTCTCTCTCTCTCTCTCTCGCTCTCTCTCTCTCTCTCTCTTCATTCCTCTCTCTCTCTTCATCTCTCTCTCTCCATCTCTCTCTCTATCTCTCTCTCTTTGTTCCTCTCTCTCTCTTCATCTCTCTCTCTCTCTTCATCTCTCTCACTCGTAATCTCTCTCTCTTCATCTCTCTCTCTCCTTCTTTCTTTCTCTCTCTCTCTCTCTCTCTCTCTCTCTCTCTTCATCCCTCTCTCTCTCTTCATCCCTCTCTCTCTCTCTCCCCATCTCTTCCTCTCTCTCCATCTCTTCATCCCTCTCTCTCTCTCTCTCTCTCTCTCTCTCTCTCTCTCTCTCTCTCTCTCTCTCTCTCTCTCTCTCTCTCTCTCTCTCTCTCTCTCTCTCTCTCTCTCTCTCTCTCCCCATCTCTCCATCTCTTAATCTCTTCATCTCTCTCTATTCCTCTCTCTCTTCATCTCTTAATTTCTTCATCTCTCTCTCTCACTCTCTCTCTCTTTCTCTCTCCCTCCCTTTCCCCCTTTTCTCTCTGTCACTCCTGTGAACTACCTACCCTGCCTCTATTGTATTGTGTTTTGGAGAAAATGGGGGTCATGTAGGCAGTAACTGCATAACGTTTTTTCTCAGTCCCACACTATGAGCCTTTTTGCTTGATAGGGCAGTGCTGTAGTTACTAATGTCCTGGGGAGACAGCGATAGACAGCCTGTGAGAGTGTGAGAGCCACTGAAGAGGACCCATATCTCTGATGGGAAGACTGGCACTGCTGCTGGGGGATAAGAGCTGTTCCTTTACTTATTGCTTGTAATAGTCCTTTCTCTCCCTCGATCCAACTATCTTTCTCCCTCCCTCCCTCCCTCCCTCCCTCCCTCCCTCCCTCCGTCTAGTCTGAATAGAACTCAGCAGTTCTATTAGTCCTGCTGTTATGTAATTCTAAAGTTATTTGATTAACTCCAGATTAATTACTCAAATGAACAACCCTTCGAAATCTCTGCATAGCCCATTTGAAACCGGAACACAAAAGGATGGCAACTCGGAGGAGTCAAATATAATTGTTTTAATAAGTGATCGTAATGTACAGTGACACTTCTCAGCGATGTTGGTTGTCTTAAATAAAGTCAACTGAAGCAATACCTTTACACCAACTAAGCAAACTGACCCCAAAATCTGAACAAGAAAACAATAAGCATTCGATCAGGATGTGTGTGTGTGTGTGTGTGTGTGTGTGTGTGTGTGTGTGTGTGTGTGTGTGTGTGTGTGTGTCAGTGTGTGTATGTGTGTGTGTGTGTGTGTGTGTGTGTGTGTGTGTGTGTGTGTGTGTGTGACGGGTAATTTTATTGGCTATTAGCTGCTTTCTTCTTAAACTGAAACGTTCAACACAGGTAAAATAGGAACATGCAGGAATATGGATAGTTGTGTAAATTGTGTAAACAATAGTAATATAATTACAACAGCAACAACATTTGTGGCAACAGAAACATTTACAGCGTCCATATATTTCATTGGTCGACATATTTATTTTGTTTAGTAAATGTCCACCGCTGTCTTGATTTGAAACAAGTTTCTTCTCTAATCCGAAACGGTATAACCAGAATGCATACGTCAAACCACGATCTGCCACAGTTGAAGCCCGTTCATAACCCTTTTGCTCAGATGCATCTTGCTGAATTATTCATATAGTGACTTTATTTTGAACTGTCAGTTTCAGTCATCCTGGTAAGGACCTCTGAAGAAGAGAACCAAACTGGTTCAGAGTAGAAAGTCTCTTATCTCTGTTTGTGCATTTTCTGCTTTTGAGTTTGTAATTGACACCATTGTTAATTGATGGACAGCTGCACAAAACAAGCTCACTCATAGTCACGCTAATAGACTAACATATATCAACCAGAGCGCGCGCACACACACACACACACACACACACACACACACACACACACACACACACACACACACACACACACACACACACACACACACACACACACACACACACACACACACACACACACCGTTGCTAAAACCTTTCTGATTGAACAGAAAGAAAGCTGCAAATAAAAAATACATTCAAAATGGGAGTCTCCCTTGAAATGAAACATTTACAACGTTGCACAGTAAAAGTAAAAAAAAATGTCAGTGAAACGGAGCCAACTTTGATATAGAACATTGTGCCATTTCTGTCCTACGAACAGCTGAATTTGTAATTCATGTGAACATTCTGAAAATATTCGAAAAACTCCACACTACGCAGAACATCTCCACACTATTTAGAGATGGACTTAGACACTGTGTGGGCTAGATTGTTTAAATGATGAGACAGAATGAACAAGGAAAACCACAGTGACAAAATACTATAGTATATTATGGTATAGATACTATAGTATTCACTGTATTGTTTTTGCAGAATTCAATTTACTGTAGTATTTGCTGTAGTATGCTGTAGTATTTAAAGTTAACTATAGTATAAATACTGTAGTAAAATAAAACTGTGGTATATACTATAGTATTTACTGTAGTGTTTTTGCAGATTGTAGTATACTGTAGTATTTGAATATCTTTGAAATAGAAGTGGAGACTTTCTCCTTCAGGAAACTGTACTAAAAGAGCACATTGTCGATAACCTGTAGGTAGGGTCTGAACAGATCGTTCAATGCTTCTGCTCTTCTCTATAATCTGTAGGGAACACAATATGTATATACAGTGGGGAGAACAAGTATTTGATACACTGCCGATTTTGCAGGTTTTCCCACTTACAAAGCATGTAGAAGTCTGATTTTTATCATAGGTACTCTTCAACTGTGAGTGACGGAATCTAAAACAAAAATCCAGAAAATCACATTGTATGATTTTTAAGTAATTAATTTGCATTTTATTGCATGACATAAGTATTTGATACATCAGAAAAGCAGAACTTAATATTTGGTACAGGAACCTTTGTTTGCATTTACAGAGATCATATGTTTCCTGTAGTTCTTGACCAGGTTTGCACACACTGCAGCACTCCTCCATACAGACCTTCTCCAGATCCTTCAGGTTTCGGGGTTGTCGCTGGGCAATACGGACTTTCAGCTCCCTCCAAAGATTTTCTATTGGGTTCAGGTCTGGAGACTGGCTAGGCCACTCCAGGACCTTGAGATGCTTCTTACGGAGCCACTCCTTAGTTTCCCTGGCTGTGTGTTTCGAAGCGTTGTCATGCTGGAAGACCTAGCCAAGACCCATCTTCAATGCTCTTACTGAGGGAAGGAGATTGTTGGCCAAGATCTCGCGATACATGGCCCCATCCATCCTCCCCTCAATACGGTGCAGTCGTCCTGTCCCCTTTGCAGAAAAGCATCCCCAAAGAATGATGTTTCCACCTCCATGCTTCACGGTTGGGATGGTGTTCTTGGGGTTGTACTCATCCTTCTTCTTCCTCCAAACATGGCGAGTGGAGTTTAGACCAAAAAACTCTATTTTTGTCTCATCAGACCACATGACCTTCTCCCATTCCTCCTCTGGATCATCCAGATGGTCATTGGCAAACTTCAGACGGGCCTGGACATACGCTGGCTTGAGCAGGGGGACCTTGCGTGCGCTGCAGGATTTTAATCCATGACGGCGTAGTGTGTTACTAATGGTTTTCTTTGAGACTGTGGTCCCAGCTCTCTTCAGGTCATTGACCAGGTGCTGCCGTGTAGTTCTGGGCTGATCCCTCACCTTCCTCATGATCATTGATGCCCCACGAGGTGAGATCTTTCATGGTGCCCCAGACCGAGGGAGATTGACCGTCATCTTGAACTTCTTCCATTTTCTAATAATTGCGCCAACAGTTGTTGCCTTCTCACCAAGCTGCTTGCCTATTGTCCTGTAGCCCATCCCAGCCTTGTGCAGGTCTACAATTTTATCCCTGATGTCCTTACACAGCTCTCTGGTCTTGGCCATTGTGGAGAGGTTGGATTCTGTTTGATTGAGTGTGTGGACAGGTGTCTTTTATACAGGTAACGAGTTCAAACAGGTGCAGTTAATACAGGTAATGAGTGGAGAACAGGAGGGCTTCTTAAAGAAAAACTAACAGGTCTGTGAGAGCCGGAATTCTTACTGGTTGGTAGGTGATCAAATACTTATGTCATGCAATAAAATGCAAATTAATTATTTAAAAATCATGCAATGTGATTTTCTGGATTTTTGTTTTAGATTCCGTCTCTCACAGTTGAAGTGTACCTATGATAAAAATGACAGACCTCTACATGCTTTGTAAGTAGGAAAACCTGCAAAATCGGCAGTGTATCAAATACTTGTTCTCCCCACTGTATATTCTTGGCGTATGGGTTTCTCACTTATGGATGACCCAGATTGCAATATTTGGGAGGGGAGGGCAGGGTATATGCCAATGAAATACTGTAGTATTTACTATAGTTAAAAAAGTGTAATGTTTTTGCGGACAGTAGTGTTTTTGATGACATTACTGTAGTAGTTAATACAGTGTTTTTGGGGGATAATTCTGTAGTATTAATTGAGTATTCTACAACATTCTGGGATTAGTAAAACAGCAAGATATGGTGAGGGATACAATGAGAAGGATGCTGAGAACACAGTGTGTGTTTCAAAAACAAGCGTAAGGAAACCAGCTCCATGGTTCCTGTGTGTGTTGTGGCCACTACCGTCGCTCAGTGATGGCTGGTTCGGAAGTTAAATCAAGATCGCTATCTCTTAACATTGGTCCAGAAAGCGTCAAACTTCATCCTCTAAAGAAGATGTTAACGAGTTGTGTTTGCTGTGTGCACTGCTCCTTTCCCTCCCTCCTCTTCCTTAATCAACAGGAAGTCTGCTCCTTCCCCTCCCTCCTCTTCCTTAATCAACAGGAAGTCTGCTCCTTCCCCTCCGTCCTCTTCCTTAATCAACAGGAAGTCTGCTCCTTCCCCTCCCTCCTCTTCCTTAATCAACAGGAAGTCTTCTGCTTCCCCTCCCTCCTCTTCCTTAATCAACAGGAAGTCTGCTCCTTCCCCTCCCTCCTCTTCTTTAATCAACAGGAAGTCTGCTCCTTCCCCTCCCTCCTCTTCCTTAATCAACAGGAAGTCTGCTCCTTCCCCTCCCTCCTCTTCCTTAATCAACAGGAAGTCTGCTCCTTCCCCTCCCTCCTCTTCCTTAATCAACAGGAAGTCTGCTCCTTCCCCTCCCTCCTCTTCCTTAATCAACAGGAAGTCTTCTGCTTCCCCTCCCTCCTCTTCCTTAATCAACAGGAAGTCTGCTCCTTCCCCTCCCTCCTCTTCTTTAATCAACAGGAAGTCTTCTCCTTCCCCTCCCTCCTCTTCCTTAATCAACAGGAAGTCTGCTCCTTCCCCTCCCTCCTCTTCCTTAATCAACAGGAAGTCTGCTCCTTCCCCTCCCTCCTCTTCTTTAATCAACAGGAAGTCTTCCTCTTGTCTCCTCTCTTCTCTCCTCTCCTTTCTCCTCTCCTCTCCTTACCTCTCTCTGACCCTGTGAGTGAAACAGAGGACAAAGGATTAATACAGCGATTTAAATCTGATTGGAAAGACAGGTCACACACACACACACATACATAGCTTGTAGAGAAACAGCATGTCACTCTGTTGAAGGGGCACAGAGCAAACGCTATTCATCTCTCTGTACACAAACTCAATCACACACCTCCACACTCAATCACACACATACACACACACAGACAAACTATCTTTGCTGTTGTTTACACAAACACGTCTGCACGTCTGTCTCTAGTCGTTCCAAACAGCTTTGTTAGTAGACAGAAATAAATAGTGATTAACTGTCACGGTGTGTGTTTAAACTTTGTCAGCCTGCCTAGACTGAGGAGCACACACACACACACACACACACACACACACACACCTACAAACACACACATACACCTACACACACACACACCTACACGCACGCACGCACGCACGCACACACGCACGCACGCACGCACGCACGCACGTCTTCATTGTCACACGCACGCACATCTTCATTGTCATTCACTCCACTAGACTAGAGCAGTTTCTGTGTCTTGTGACCTGGATATAAACATAAACAGTGTTTGTACAATTCCTTTCCATGACCCAGAAATAATCCCACACAACTCATTCTGCAGGAGAGGGTCCCTGTTGCAGGAAATGTGAAACTTTTAGTGTATCTGAAGTTAAAAAAGGCTTTTGAAGTTTGTAATTTTACATTTCAGACTATATTTTCCCTTGTGAAGAATCTATCAACCCCTACAAAAATGTCCATTAATTACAATCCACATAATAGTACATATTTCCTGTTTCTGCAGGATTATTTTCCTGCTGTAGCAAACAGGCTCAAATTACGATCCTACATCTGTAGTCTTTGTCTAGATCTCAACAGCTGTGTCCCTATTCGTCTAATCATCTAGAACTAAAGGTTATACAGGAAATGATTGACAATGACAGGTACACTGTTGGTCTTTAAGGTGGCATTACACAGCATCGTGTTGTCCTTTGAAGGTTATGGATGTGGTTTAAATTGCCAAGGTGTTTTAATTTCGTGAGTCTGAGAAAATACATTTTCTGATATAATTTCCATTAGGCTGATGCAGAGCAGAATAATAATTTGGTTCCAACCCATTCCTGTAAACAAAACCAAAATGAATCTAAAAGAGAGAAAGAGAGAGAGAGATATAGAGACAGTCCGACAAATTAGATCCAGCCACCAGGCAGAAGCACTCAACCAGTGTACCCAATGTCTGATACTGCTGAGTCAAGCGTCTATCAGAGTCCAAAACGTGTACGTGTAGGCACATCATTTTGGAATTCTCATAAACACATTATACTGGCCCCCTCTCACCATCATAAACACATTATACTGGCCCCCTCTCCCCATCATAAACACATTATACTGGCCCCCTCTCACCATCACAAACACATTATACTGGCCCCCTCTCACCATCATAAACACATTATACTGGCCCCCTCTCACCATCACAAACACATTATACTGGCCCCCTCTCACCATCACAAACACATTATACTGGCCCCCTCTCACCATCACAAACACATTATACTGGCCCCCTCTCACAATCATAAACACATTATTCTGGCCCCCTCTCACTATCATAAACAAATTATACTGGCCCCCTCTCACCATCACAAACACATTATACTGGCCCCCTCTCACCATCAGAAACACATTATACTGGCCCCCTCTCACCATCATAAACACATTATACTGGCCCCCTCTCACTATCACAAACACATTATACTGGCCCCCTCTCACCATCATAAACACATTATACTGGCCCCCTCTCACTATCATAAACACATTATACTGGCCCCCTCTCACTATCACAAACACATTATACTGGCCCCCTCTCACCATCACAACACATTATACTGGCCCCCTCTCACTAATATAAACACATTATACTGGCCCCCTCTCACCATAACAAACACATTATACTGGCCCCCTCTCACCATCATAAACACATTATACTGGCCCCCTCTCACTATCACAAACACATTATACTGGCCCCCTCTCACCATCATAAACACATTATACTGGCCCCCTCTCACCATCACAAACACATTATACTGGCCCCCTCTCACCATCAAAAACACATTATACTGGCCCCCTCTCACTATCACAAACACATTATACTGGCCCCCTCTCCCCATCATAAACACATTATACTGGCCCCCTCTCACCATCATAAACACATTATACTGGCCCCCTCTCACTAATATAAACACATTATACTGGCCCCCTCTCACCATAACAAACACATTATACTGGCCCCCTCTCACCATCATAATTACATTATACTGGCCCCCTCTCCCCATCATAAACACATTATACTTGCCCCCTCTCCCCATCATAAACACATTAACTGGCCCCCTCTCACCATCATAAACACATTATACTGGCCCCCTCTCCCCATCATAAACACATTATACTGGCCCCCTCTCACTATCATAAACACATTATACTGGCCCCCTCTCACCATCACAAACACATTATACTGGCCCCCTCTCACTATCATAAACACATTATACTGGCCCCCTCTCACTATCACAAACACATTATACTGGCCCCCTCTCACCATCATAAACACATTATACTGGCCCCCTCTCACCATCACAACACATTATACTGGCCCCCTCTCACCATCACAAACACATTATACTGGCCCCCTCTCACCATCATAAACACATTATACTGGCCCCCTCTCACTATCACAAACACATTATACTGGCCCCCTCTCACCATCATAAACACATTATACTGGCCCCCTCTCCCCATCATAAACACATTATACTGGCCCCCTCTCCCCATCATAAACACATTATACTGGCCCCCTCTCAAAATCATAAACACATTATACTGGCCCCCTCTCACTATCACAAAGACATTATACTGGCCCCCTCTCACTATCACAAATATATTTTACTGGCCCCCTCTCACCATCATAAACACATTATACTGGCCCCCTCTCACCATCATAAACACATTATACTGGCCCACTCTCACCATCATAAACACATTATACTGGCCCCCTCTCACTATCACAAAGACATTATACTGGCCCCCTCTCACCATCATAAACACATTATACTGGCCCCCTCTCACCATCACAAAGACATTATACTGGCCCCCTCTCACCATCACAAACACATTATACTGGCCCCCTCTCACTATCATAAACACATTATACTGGCCCCCTCTCACCATCATAAACACATTATACTGGCCCCCTCTCACCATCATAAACACATTATACTGGCCCCCTCTCACAATCATAAACACATTATACTGGCCCCCTCTCACTATCACAAAGACATTATACTGGCCCCCTCTCACTATCACAAAGACATTATACTGGCCCCCTCTCACCATCATAAACACATTATACTGGCCCCCTCTCACCATCATAAACACATTATACTGGCCCACTCTCACCATCATAAACACATTATACTGGCCCCCTCTCACCATCATAAACACATTATACTGGCCCCCTCTCACTATCACAAACACATTATACTGGCCCCCTCTCACCATCACAACACATTATACTGGCCCCCTCTCACCATCACAAACACATTATACTGGCCCCCTCTCACCATCATAAACACATTATACTGGCCCCCTCTCACTATCACAAACACATTATACTGGCCCCCTCTCACAATCATAAACACATTATACTGGCCCCCTCTCACCATCATAAACACATTATACTGGCCCCCTCTCACCATCATAAACACATTATACTGGCCCCCTCTCACTATCATAAACACATTATACTGGCCCCCTCTCACCATCATAAACACATTAACTGGCCCCCTCTCACCATAACAAACACATTATACTGGCCCCCTCTCACAATCATAAA
>CM042386.1:5691159-5818659 GCA_023634145.1 Thymallus thymallus
AGGAAACCAAGTCTAGATTTAACTTTAGCCTGCAGCTTTGATATGTGCTGAGAGGAGGACAGCGTACCGTCTAGCCATACTCCTAAATACTTGTATGAGGTGACTACCTCAAGTTCTAAACCCTCAGAGGTAGTAATCACACCTGTGGGGGGAGAGGAATTCTTCTTACCAAACCGAATTACCTTTGTTTTGGAGGTGTTCAGAACAAGGTTAAGGGTAGACAAACCTTGTTAGACACCTATGAAAACTTTGTTGTAGAGCATTTAACACAAACTACGGGGAGGGGCCAGCTGAGTATAAAACTGTATCATCTGCATATACAGTGGGGAGAACAAGTATTTGATACACTGCCGAATTTGCAGGTTTTCCCACTTACAAAGCATGTAGAAGTCTGTAATTTTTATCATAGGTACTCTTCAACTGTGAGTGACGGAATCTAAAACGAAAATCCAGAAAATCACATTGTATGATTTTTAAGTAATTAATTTGCATTTTATTGCATGACATAAGTATTTGATACACCAGAAAAGCAGAACTTAATATTTGGTACAGAAACCTTTGTTTGCAATTACAGAGATCATATGTTTCCTGTAGTTCTTGACCAGGTTTGCACACACTGCAGCAGGGATTTTGGCCCACTCCTCCATCCAGATCCTTCAGGTTTCGGGGCTGTCGCTGGGCAATACGGACTTTCAGCTCCCTCCAAAGATTTTCTATTGGGTTCAGGTCTGGAGACTGGCTAGGCCACTCCAGGACCTTGAGATGCTTCTTACGGAGCCACTCCTTAGTTTCCCTGGCTGTGTTTCGGGTCGTTGTCATGCTGGAAGACCCAGCCACGACCCATCTTCAATGCTCTTACTGAGGGAAGGAGGTTGTTGGCCAAGATCTCGCGATACATGGCCCCATCCATCCTCCCCTCAATACGGTGCAGTCGTCCTGTCCCCTTTGCAGAAAAGCATCCCCAAAGAATGATGTTTCCACCTCCATGCTTCACGGTTGGGATGGTGTTCTTGGGGTTGTACTCATCCTTCTTCTTCCTCCTAACACGGCGAGTGGAGTTTAGACCAAAAAGCTCTATTTCGGTCTCATCAGACCACATGACCTTCTCCCATTCCACCTCTGGATCATCCAGATGGTCATTGGCAAACTTCAGACGGGCCTGGACATGCGCTGGCTTGAGCAGGGGGACCTTGCGTGCACTGCAGGATTTTAATCCATGACGGCGTAGTGTGTTACTAATGGTTTTCTTTGAGACTGTGGTCCCAGCTCTCTTCAGGTCATTGACCAGGTCCTGCCGTGTAGTTCTGGGCTGATCCCTCAACTTCCTCATGATCATTGATGCCCCACGAGTTGAGATCTTGCATGGTGCCCCAGACCGAGGGAGATTGACCGTCATCTTGAACTTCTTCCATTTTCTAATAATTGCGCCAACAGTTGTTGCCTTCTCACCAAGCTGCTTGCCTATTGTCCTGTAGCCCATCCCAGCCTTGTGCAGGTCTACAATTTTATCCCTGATGTCCTTACACAGCTCTCTGGTCTTGGCCATTGTGGAGAGGTTGGAGTCTGTTTGATTGAGTGTGTGGACAGGTGTCTTTTATACAGGTAACAAGTTCAAACAGGTGCAGTTAATACAGGTAATGAGTGGAGAACAGGAGGGCTTCTTAAAGAAAAACTAACAGGTCTGTGAGAGCCGGAATTCTTACTGGTTGGTAGGTGATCAAATACTTATGTCATGCAATAAAATGCAAATTAATTATTGAAAAATCATACAATGTGATTTTCTGGATTTTTGTTTTAGATTCCGTCTCTCACAGTTGAAGTGTACCTATGATAAAAATTACAGACCTCTACATGCTTTGTAAGTAGGAAAACCTGCAAAATCAGCAGTGTATCAAATACTTGTTCTCCCCACTGTAAATGGATGAGAGAGCTTCCTGCTGCCAGAGCTATGTTGTTGATGTAAATTGAGAAGAGCGTGGGGCCTAGGATTGACCCTTGGTGTACTCCCTTGGTGACAGGCAATGGCCGAGACAGCAGATTTTCTGACTTTATACATTACACTCTTTGAGAGAGGTAGTTAGCAAACCAGACCAAAGACCCCTCAGAGACACCAATACTCCTTAGCCGTCCCACAAGAATGGAATGGTCTACCATATCAAAAGCTTTGGCCAAGTCAATAAAAATAGCAGCACAACATTGCTTAGAATCAAGGGCAGTGGTGACATCCTTGAGGACCTTTAAGGTTGCAGTGGCACATCCATAACCTGAGCGGAAACCAGATTGCATACCAGAGAGAATACTATAGACATCAAGAAGGCCAGTCAGTTGATTATTGACAAGTTTTTCCAACACTTTTGATAAACAAGGCAAAATAGAAATAGGCCTATAACAGTTAGGATCAGCTTGATCTCCCCCTTTAAATAAAGGATGAACCGTGGCTGCCTTCCATGCAATGGGAACAGGATAAAAAGGAGAGACAGGATAAAAAGAGACAGGATAAAAAGGTTGGAGATAGGCTTGGCGATGATAGGGGCAGCAACCTTAAAGAAGAAAGGGTCTAAACCATCTGACCCAGATGGTTTTTTGGGGTCAGGTTTCAGGAGCTCCTCTAGTACCTCAGACTCAGTAACTGCCTCCAGTGAAAAACTTTGTAGCGGGGCAGGGGAAAAAGAGGGAGGAGCATCGGGGATAGTAGAGACAGAGACAGAGACAGAGACAGAGACAGAGAGAGGGGCCTACACAGGATCAGACGATTCCACCCCCCCCCACGAATAAAAGAAAGCTCCCCGTTGCATCTCTCTGATTCATAACGAGCAGGCTTGTGTAACAACAACATGCTTTCCCCTCACAAAAACTATATTTTAAGCTACATCCTTCTCTCTTCTCTGTAGCAACAACAATAAAGGTCACCCCATAATAGAACCCAGGGATACAAAGACGACGGACGAGTTCTTCTGATGTTGGCTACAGAGACATCAATGGGATGTTTTCCAAATAGAGGTACAGCAGGTGTACAGTTATATGTTGACTTACAAGCTCTTTCCAAACAACGCAGTGTTCAATATCAATGTAAAAATATATCACAAACACACACACACACACACACACACACACACACACACACACACAAACACACACACACATCCAGGACAAACACTCAACACCATTTTTCCCTGGTTGGTGCCATAGCAGCATGACAAAGCAATCGATCACACTCTGCTCTATGTGTGCAGGTGTGTTTTAGTGGAGTCCGTAAATGCAGAAAACACAGGCTGTGAATGATTTCATTGAGTGCAGGAAATAAAACTTTTTACCAAAGCTCTTTTCCACAGTGACGTTTACTACATGTTCAGACTGGTCCCCCATGGGTATCAAACCCACAATCCTAGCACTGCAACCACCATGCCCTACCAACTGAGCCACACGGGACCATCCAGCAACCTGAACGTTTCAACATGTTGAACACACCCCTGGATGGTACTGAATCCTCGCACCATCGAAATGCAACAGTTAAGGTGCATGTTCACGTGCAAACTTGTCTTCAACCAAATGATACTGACTTGACTGGCTGGCCTGAAGTCATTCACCTCTCATTCTACTGAGCACTCTCAGAGGAATAAGGCCTTTGGCAGAAGAGTCTGGAGAGCTCGCTCACTGACTGACTGTCTGTCTGTCTCTTATCTCACTACTACAGAGTCACATGTGATAAGTGGGCTGTAGCATGATTCTCTCTCTCTCTCTCTCTCATCCTGCTGAGCCTGATAATGTGTGTCTGGATCTTCACATACGCTGCTGCTACTGTTTGCTCTCTGTCACATTATTCCTAGTTATATGTATATACAGTGCTTTCAGAAAGTATTCATACCCCTCGACTGTTTACACATTTTGTTGTTACAGCCTGAAATTTAAATTTATTACATTGAGATTTTTTGTCACTGGCCTACACACCCCATAATGTCAAAGTAAACAAATGGAAAGCTGAAATATATTGATATTCAAACCGTTCGTTATGGCAAGCCTAAATATGTTCAATGACTAGCCCATCTCTTTACCCCACACATACAATTATCTGTTGAGCAGATAATTGAGCAGTGAATTTCAAACAGAGATTCAACTACAAAGACTGAATGACTCGCAAAGAAGAACACCTATTGGTAAAAATAAAAAAGCAGACATTGAA
Source organism: Thymallus thymallus (assembly GCA_023634145.1). Taxonomy (NCBI): domain Eukaryota; kingdom Metazoa; phylum Chordata; class Actinopteri; order Salmoniformes; family Salmonidae; genus Thymallus; species Thymallus thymallus. Next base: position 5,695,340 of record CM042386.1, read on the forward strand.
TATCCCTTTGAGCATGGTGAAGTTATTAATTACACTGTGGATGGTGTATCAATACACCCAGTCACTACAAAGATACAGGTGTCCATCCTAACTCATTCACCACGAGGCCAATGGTGACTTTAAAACAGTTACAGAGTTTAATGGCTGTGATAGGAGAATACTGAGGATGGATCAACAATATTGTAGTTTCTCCACAATACTAACCTAAATGACAGAGTGAAAAGAAGGAAGCCTGTACAGAATACAAATATTCCAAAACATCCATCCTGTTTGCAACAAGGCACTAAAGTAATACTGCAATAAATGTGGCAAAGCAATTAACTTTTTGTCCTGAATACAAAGTGTTGTGTTTGGGGAAAATCCAAATCCACCTTACTTAGTACCATTCTCCATATTTTATGCATCATGTTATGGGTATGTAATCATTAAGGACTGGGGAGTTTTTCAGGATAAAAAACAAACGTAACGGAGCTAAGCACAGGCAAAATCCTAGAGCAAAACCTGGTTCAGCCTGCTTTCCACCAGACACTGGAAGATGAATTCACCTTTCACAGTGACAATAACCTAAAACTCAAGGTCAAATATACAATGTAGTTGCTTACCAAGAAGACAGCTATCACTTAAATCTACTCTGCAAAACCTGAAAATGGTTGTCTAACAATGATCAACAACCAATTTGACAGAGCTTGAAGAATTTTGAAAATAATAAATGGGCAAATATTGCACAATCCAGGTGTGGAAAGCTCTTAGAGACTAACCCAGAAAGACTCATCGCTGCCAAAGGCGCATCTACAAAGTTCTGACTCAGGGGTGTAAATGCGTATGTAAATGTAATATTTCTGTATTTCATTTTCAACTTTGTCATTATGGGGTATTGTATGTAGATGGGTGAGGGGGAAAAAATCTATATAATCAAATTTGAATTCAGGCTGTAACACAACAAAATGTCTAATAAATCAAGGCCTATGAATATGAATACTCTGTGAAGGTACTGTATCTACCTCAACGACCTCGTACCCCTGCACATCGCATCGGTACCCCAGGTATTATAACCAAGTTATCGTTACTCATTATGTATTTATTATTCGTTTTATTATTACGTGTATTACTTTTCTATTATTTCTCTATTGTCTTTTCTCTCTGAATTGTTGGGAAGAACTTTCACTGTCAGTCCACACCTGTTGTTTACCAAGCATGTGATGAACAAAATGTGATTTGATTTGATTGAGGTAGGTTTATATAGGTAGGGGTAACGTAACTAGGCAACAGGATAGATAATAGACATTGGTAGCAGCAGAGTATGTGGTGATTGTAAATGTGTGTGTGTGTGTGTGTGTGTGTGTGTGTGTGTGTGTGTGTGTGTGTGTGTGTGTGTGTGTGTGTGTGTGTGTATTTGTTTACATTACCTCCCTCCGCCGTCTAATACGATTACTACTAAAGTCGTCCGTTTAATTTACAGACAACCTCCATCAATAAAATCCTGCAGGCTGTTAGCTCTGGCTTTTGTGAGTCCCATCAGAGCAACGTCAATTCCCCTGAGCAGCAGTCCATTCTTCCACACAGTGATCCGCCTAACACTTCCCTCCTCATTCATTCAATTAATTTATTTAACTAGGCAAATTATTTACAATGACGGCCTACCTCAGCTAAACCCTCCCCTAACCCGGACGATGCTGGGCCAGTTGTGCGCCGACCTATGGGACCGATCACGGCCGGAAGTGGCTTATCCATCAGATTTCACTGGGGTTTCTCTACTCTAACCGCTTTCTTCCTTTTTGGCTGAAGAAAATGCAAACTTACTAAGTGTATGTTTTATGAAATTATGCTATTATGCTATTATTGTTTTCATCATTTTACTTTGTTAACGACATACAGGTCAAATGTGTTTCTGAACTTTATGGGAGAAAACACAAATTGTTTTTGTGTGGAACATTTTTTGGAATAATACTGGGGTTGAACTTTTGACGTGACTCTGATTAATTTCCCTCCCTTTGAAGTAAAAGTGTCTTAACTACTGAGGTGGAACCTTGAGTTTAACTGGCTTAACTACTGAGGTGGAACCTTGAGTTTAACTGGCTTAACTACTGAGGTGGAACCTTGAGTTTAACTGGCTTAACTACTGAGGTGGGACAGTGAGTCTAACTGGCTTAACTACTGAGGTGGGACAGTGAGTCTAACTGGCTTATCTACCAAGGTGAGACTGTAAATCTAACTGGCTTATCTACCAAGGTGAGACTGTAAGTCTAACTGGCTTATCTACCAAGGTGAGACTGTAAGTCTAACTGGCTTATCTACCAAGGTGAGACTGTGAATTGAGACTGGGAGAGTCAGTCTGATGCTTGGCTTGTTTGTATGAAAATGGAGGGAGAGGGAGATTGGTTTTGGAGTCTAATTATGAGATTCAATAATGCCTCTGGGTTTTCATCAAGGGGTCTAGCCTGAATAATTGTACCACATCACAAACCCTCAATCAAAGTCGGCAGGTAGCCTAGTGGTTAGAGCGTTGGGCCCGTAACTGAAAGATTGAATCCCCGAGCTGAGAAGGTAAAAATCTGTCATTCTGCCCCTGAACAAGGCAGTTAACCCTGACTTGCCTAGTAAAATAAAGGTTAAATAAAAAAATAAAAAAAGTTGAACCCTGAGCCAAACGAGTTCAGGTGGGGAGATGCTAATGATAAAAAAAGAAGTCTATCATAAAAGGGACAACTTTTACTTTGAGTCGTATCATTTGTGTCCCCCCAGAAATAGCCTCTGATACACCCCACTGAAGTTCCCAAATAAACGTATTACCTTGCCTAAACCAACAGCAACAGAAAAACAGTAAAACCTCAGTGGTGGAATGGACAACAGTCATGAAAAAGCCTGTAAGATCGTGAGCCAACCACGACCCGGTTTGTCCTCCAGACCATCCAAGGCAAATACCAGAGGCTGCAGAGTAACATTTTATTAGGAGATGCTGTGAAGAGATTGCATCATATCATTAAACACTGTTTGACTGGCGTCCAAGTCAAGAGACGGAAGCGGAACACAAGAGGAAGTCGTTAGATCGGAGGACCTGCGGCGAGCGGCGAATCTACAGATGTCCATGTAATCGTTCCAAGCTTCAATGTGTTGTGTAGCTGTAGTTGTCGAGACTAGGCCCTATGATCTGTCTTAATGTAATGACCTATTGATCAGTCACTGGATCACTGGTAATGAAGAGGGATTTCCAAAATATGCATCATCTCCGTTTTCTAAACTCACCTATAAGCTATTCTTCCAAACGTAATGCTTATATGTCTTCGCAATGAAAGCTACCAGTAATTTTCTGAAATACCACCACTCTCAGATCATCAAGGTTATGCTCGAAAACGACTGAATGCTTGGTATTCAATTATACCTTGCCAAGTATTCAGTGTTCATTTTCCATTTACTGTGTGCAGGTGACACTAGAGCATGTGTGCTTTGATGTAATGTGTCCGTGATCAGACTGCAGCATTCTTCATCTAGCTTGATATTAAGTGATGGCATTAAAGACTGAGATTGCCTTTCCAAGGTTGATGAGAACTTTGCAACCTTTGCTAATTTGTGTGTGTGTGTGTGTGTGTGTGTGTGTGTGTGTGTGTGTGTGTGTGTGCTGTTGGGAGGACCTACATGAGGACAGGCTCATTGTAATGGCTGGAATGGACTTGATGGAACGGAGTCAAACACGCTGTTAGTGTTTCCATGTGTTTGATGTGTAAAATGGCAAGTTAAAAACAACCCAATTTGGGTAAATATTGGACAGAACACGTTGGGTTATTTTGAGATTGTGATAACATGTGACAACATGTAAAAGCAACATGAAACTACACGTGAAAACATTTGAACGTTTTTCACATATGAAAATATAATTCCAGATGTGAGATTTAGGTTTTTGCATGTCAAAGTATTTCACCTGTGAAAATGCTAATTACATTTTCACATATGAACCTTTTTCACATGTGAAACAGCAAATTCCACATGTCAATCTGCATTTCACATGTGGGGTGAAAACATGTTCACAAGAGAGGTGTTAACATGTAAACTCTATACTGAATACATGTGAACATATGGTTTCACATGTGAACAACTGACCTCACTTTTCTCTTTTGTTTTCACATATGAAAATATGTTTTCCAGCTAATTTTACATGTTTTTTTTGGAAGGGAAGTAATAAAATGGTATGGGGGTTTTAAGGTAATTGGTACACTGTTCAGCTAAAATATAGTGATTACATTTGATAATTTATTACTGACCATTAGAGATGACCCCATATGGAATTTGAACTCACAACCTTTGGGGTACACTGATATTTTATGCTGTGCCACAACATCTGTAACATTCTCTGCAGTTAGTAATCTGACTATTCTCTCATCACTGACTTATTTCAACAATTTGAGGGTTTTCTGTGCAGTTGTCGAATGTTGGTGGGGCATATTATTCTGTTTTAATGTTACTCCTGAATAACTATGATAAATATAATAATTGTTATTGACTGTATTATACAAAGCTGATTTACTTTGAAGTCCAAAGTGTAGGAATACAGGTAAAATCAGTTATTGACACAAACATGGTGGCGTAACAGGTAGATCGGACTGCTGTGAACCAAGAGGTTGTGAGTGTACATCCCAGGTGAGGAATTTTTGAATAATAATTACTGTATAAATAGTGTGAAACACTGTGGCTATTTTGTGACGTTCCGGGGACATCCTAACGATATCATCACATGTTAAGTGTTCCAAAACCACATGGTTTCACATAATTTCACATGTGAAATAATATTGTACATGTGAAATTATGTGTTTTTTCCATAAGGGAAAAATTGGCTTAATACAGTCCCAATAACCTCGATCTGTCCACAGCCGTACAAATGCATTTTAGGAAAAAATCTCTCGCATCCCTAAAAAGTCACCACACAAATGAGCTGAGTATATGAATGTTTGTACAAAATGCAAAACACAAATTATTCCAAATAATTTCTAATCATGGAAGTGGCCTCGCTCATGCTTACAGGAAGCTATGTGCCTTTACGCATCAGTTTGGACATCTAATGCACATTATTGCTAGCGATTTGTCTGGAAAATGCTCGAAGGTTCACAGAAAATTCTGGAAGGACATTTACTCTCACGGTGGCAAAAATAACTAGCTTAAAGACACGCCTCTAATAGGCTACGCTTCCATTCAAATATTTATTTTGGGCCATTTGTGAGAGTGACCAAAAAAAGTGACCCAACTAGTTGGATCAAAATAACCCAACGTGTGTTCTGTCCAGTGTTACCCAACGCTGGGTTGTTTTTAGTTTACCATTGAATCGATTCCATTCCAGCCATTATAATGAGCCTGTCCTCCTATAGCTCCTCCCACCAGCCTCCTATGGTGTGTGTGTGTGTGTGTGTGTGTGTGTGTGTGTGTGTGTGTGTGTGTGTGTGTGTGCGTGAAGATACATTCCTATCTAATGATTCAGATTCAGAAAATTCCTCAGAGAGGCAATTAATTTTGCAGCAGTCATAAAACATACCACATATAAAATAAATCAGCAGCAAAGGATGCTTACAAGCAGTAGGCTCATTTCATTGTCATAGTAAGTGAAATTAGTCCAACATTTTGTTAAGTTGCAGAATTGCATTCGGAATAAAGAGTACTTGGCCCTAGTTTTTTTTAACCTTAGGTAGTATGTACCTGCGGCCAGAGGGAAGGAGCTGGAATTCAGGGGGGAATGGATGGGAAGAGTCAACTGCTATTTTATTCACCTTCTGGAGAGCTCTGCCCAGGTAGAGAGATGACAGTTCTGGAGGGCTCTGCCCAGGTAGAGAGATGACAGTTCTGGAGGGCTCTGCCCAGGTAGAGATATGACAGTTCTGGAGGGCTCTGCCCAGGTAGAGAGATGACAGTTCTGGAGGGCTCTGCCCAGGTAGAGAGATGACAGTTCTGGAGGGCTCTGTCCAGGTAGTGAGATGACAGTTCTGGAGGGCTCTGCCCAGGTAGAGAGATGACAGTTCTGGAGGGCTCTGCCCAGGTAGTGAGATGACAGTTCTGGAGGGCTCTGCCCAGGTAGAGAGATGACAGTTCTGGAGGGCTCTGCCCAGGTAGAGAGATGACAGTTCTGGAGGGCTCTGCCCAGGTAGAGAGATGACAGTTCTGGAGGGCTCTGCCCAGGTAGAGATATGACAGTTCTGGAGGGCTCTGCCCAGGTAGAGAAATGACAGTTCTGGAGGGCTCTGCCCAGGTAGTGAGATGACAGTTCTGGAGGGCTCTGCCCAGGTAGAGAGATGACAGTTCTGGAGAGCTCTGCCCAGGTAGAGAGATGACAGTTCTGGAGGGCTCTGCCCAGGTAGAGATATGACAGTCCTTGCTGATGTTGCCCCATGATCTCCCCACAATTCATGACTATCTGGACCAACCTATTGTTATGTGAAACCTTGATATTCCCAAACCAGCAGGTCAAGCAGTAGGACAGAATGCTTGATATTCCCAAACCAGCAGTTCAAGCAGTAGGACAGAATGCTTGATATTCCCAAACCAGCAGGTCAAGTAGTAGGACAGAATGCTCTCAATTAATGATTTATAAAAGACAGCCATGATGGTTAGCAGTTTCCGTAGGATATCCAGTCTCTGTTGGCCTTTCTTAAAAATAGCGTCAGTACACTGATCCCAGGACAGTTTGTTGTCATGACTAGCCCAAGGTATTTCGATGGGATCACTTTTTTATCAGTGACGGTGTGTGCATGGTAGTCTTCCTTCTAATGTCAATCACCTTATCCTTTGTTTTTTATATATTTACAGTAGCATCAAGTCCGAAGTCTGCTCTCAGTCTCTCTGCGAGGACAAATGGATTGATTGTGTTTAAATGCAGAGGAGAAATCTGCGAACATGATACATTTTACTGCCCCCCTCATGAAATCCGCATCAGGGGAAATCGCATCAAGCTCTTCAGTGACTGTAAAAATTATCTCAGCTGCATTGACAATGTTTGCTCTTGGATTGATATAAACAACTGTCAGAAAAAGAATTCACGGGGGAGGTAGAATGGGCGCAGTGACAATGACAGTAGTTCTATATAAGGAGTGCATATTTTCCCCACTTCCTCTTCCTTCTTAGTGGTCCTTTGCCCCACTTCCTCTTTCTTCTTAGTGGTCCTTTGCCCCACTTCCTCTTCCTTCTTAGTGGTCCTTCGCCTCAATTCCTCTTCCTTCTTAGTGGTCCTTTGCCCCACTTCCTCTTCCTTCTTAGTGGTCCTTCGTCTCAATTCCTCTTCCTTCTTAGTGATCCTTTGCCCCACTTCCTCTTCCTTCTTAGTGGTCCTTTGCCCCACTTCCTCTTCCTTCTTAGTGGTCCTTCGCCTCAATTCCTCTTCCTTCTTAGTGGTCCTACGCCCCACTTCCTCTTCCTTCTTAGTGGTCCTACGCCCCACTTCCTCTTCCTTCTTAGTGGTCCTTCACCCCTCTTGCTATTCCTTCTTAGTGGTCCTTCGCCTGGGTTGTTTTATCTCACTGTAGGTACAGTATGTCCTCTTTGGTCCATTCTCCCGAATGTGAGTTATATAGTTTCTGCTATAGCATGTGTGTGGTTCTGCACTGCAATTGAGGATATGATTACGAACTGAAATTGGTACAGGCAGTTAGACTAGGCCTATAGGCACTGAAGGGTACTCTAGCCCTTTATGAGACTCAATATTGGACTCTGAATAAAATACACAAGAGGAATTTCAAAGATCAAAGTCTGTAGACTTTTGCAACTATCGCTCTGGGATCCATCCCCACAATATCACAGTCAAATCAACTGTCTCTTCTAATGACATGTACCGTCCAAATAACTGGAGTCAATCTAGCCTCGCCAATGCAACATAAACATACTGTCATTAAAGGTGAATTCTATTAAGACTGCTAGCCTATTTACCAAAGCAATGGCAGGCAGTATACGTCTAAAACTTTCTGAGATGCTGGAATAAAATACATCAAATGCATCAGCCAGAATAAATATGTAATTTCCACACAGACATATTTATAACAAATATATGAAACCAGTACAATGAGTCAATATCAACGTAGAGGAATTATTCATGGTAAAGTTTGAATTGGCTTTTACAATTATTGCGGTGTAGTCGGCAAGTGAAGTATTTTACAGATGAACCCTTGACTTCCTTCATTCACCAAACAAAACATGTGTTCTTATTAGTTGCTCTAATAGCTTTCTATTGACAAGTTCAGCCCTGAAGCCACGTGTGCTGTGTTACAATAAAACCATATGTGGTTATTATATTCAGGGCCATTGTTGCTGTATATGAGGCATTAGCAACAGACAGATGCAAGTTGTTCAAAGTATTTCTTTGCTGCTGTAAACACTTCAAAGTGCAGACAAGGCCATCTTTTCATATCACACCACTCTTTGCTATTTTGTTTTTATTCAACAGCACGAAAGTTTCACTAGTTCTCAGTAGTCTGTTTATCAGGATTTTCAGGGGTTATTTGAAGTGTGTTACTCAAAGTAGGATGCCAACAGCAGAGCAGCCTAAAGAAAGACATGGCATATGGGATGTGATGTTCACTGTGAAGTTTAGAAAATCTGCTTTGGTTACAGTTTGGTAAAGTCACAGTTTGTAAAGTTTCAAGACTTTTATGTCACGTGCACAAGTACAGTTAAATGCCTTTCATGACAGCTCCAAACCCAACAATGCAGTAACCAATATCAATGTAGCACTAAAAATAACAAGGCACCATATTAACAATATGCAGGGATACTGGAGTGATGGAGGTAGATATGTATAGGGGTAAGGTGACTATATACAGGATCAGATCAAACACCATATTAACAATATGCAGGGATACTGGAGTGATGGAGGTAGATATGTATAGGGGTAAGGTGACTATATACAGGATCAGATCAAACACCATATTAACAATATGCAGGGATACTGGAGTGATGGAGGTAGATATGTATAGGGGTAAGGTGACTAGGCATCAGGATATATGATAAACAGAGTAGCAGCAGCGTAAATGTGGATTGTACATACATTATGAGTGTGTGTAGAGTCAGTATAAATGTGCGTGCATATTATGTGTGTGTTGGAGTGTCAGTGTACAGAGTCCTGTGAATGTTCATGGAGATATTACAAAAAAATTGCAGTTTTATGGCTTGGGGATAGAAGCTGTTCAGCTGTTCAGGAGCCTGTTGGTGTCAGACTTGATGCACCGGTACCTCTTGCTGTGTGGAAGCAGAGAGAATAGTCGTGGTGGTTGGAGTCTTTAACCATTTTCCGGGCCTTCCATTTACACCGTCTGATATAGAGGTCCAGGATGGCAGGGAGCTCGACCCCAGTGATGTGGTGGGCTGTCTGCACAACCCTCTGTAGCGCCATGCGATCGAGGGTGGTGCTGTTGCCATACCATGCAGTGATGCTTTCCTATTCTTGGGTAGCGGAATTACTTTTTTCTTCCCTCTTCCTGTAGGCTTAGATTGACGCGATGGCAATATCGTCGTCTATTATCCTCAGTAATTTTCCATCCAAGCTGTCAGACCCCGGTGGTTTGTCATTGTTGATAGACAATAATAACTTTTTCACCTCTTCCACACTCACTTTACGGAATACAAAACGACAATGCTTGTCTTTCATAATTTGGTGAGATATACTTGGATGTGTAGTATCAGCGTTTGTTGCAAGTTTGCTAATCTTAACAAAGAATGAGCCATCTGATTCAATGAAGGGGCCATCTGATTCAATGAATGAGCCATCTGATTCAATGATTGAGCCATCTGATTCATTGAACGAGCCATCTGGTTCAATGAATGAGCCATCTGATTCAATGAATGAGCCATCTGATTCAATGAATGAGCCATCTGATTCAATGAATGAGCCATCTGATTCAATGAATGAGCCATCTGATTCAATGAATGATGGAGCCGAGTTTGCCTTTTTGCCCCAAATTTCCTTTAAATTGTCCTTTAAATTTGTGTTTAACAAAGCTTTTAACTATCATTCTTTATATAATTTATGTTTTTTTCATAGTACAGTTTCTTTTTCTTTTTGTTCAGTTTCTCAATTTACAGTACATTTGCCATCGGCTATGCAGACAGATTTATCTGCCATTCCTTTTTCCTCATCCCTCTCAACCAAACCATTGTTCAATTCCTCATCAATCCACAGAGATTTAACAGTTTTTACAGTCGTTTTCTTAATGGGTGTGTGCTTATTAGTTATTAGAGTAAGCAATTTCAAGTGCAGCACCTGGTTGCTCCTCACCAGCAGAAATTCTTTACAGCAACAACATAGGAATCAATACAAAATGTATTGTATGACATCTTATACACTATATTAGACCCAGCCTTTGGAACTTTGGTTTTGCTAGATATGGATACTATATTGTGATTACTACATCCAATGGATTTAATACTGCTCAAAAGCACATTTCTGCAGCATTAGTAAAGATGTGATCAATATAAGTTTATGATTTCATTCCTGTGCTGTTTGTAACTACCGTGGTGGGTTGACTTATAACCTGCGCCAGCTTGCAGGCATCAGTTACGGTTTGAATACCACAGACCTGGTATTATTTGACTCATAAAAATAATGTTTTGTGTCTGATGCATGAAACCTGCTAATTCTTTGATCTTTGATCAGTTGTGTTCGTGCGTTTTAGTATATATCCCTTCTTTTTTCATTATGTTGGATCTTTTAAAATAACATTCCTTTTAATTAACACAAAGGCTGTCAATATGACAATGTTTGCATTCAACCAGTATGTTTTAGTCCATTATTATGACAACTAATGTATATTTTGTTGTTTTTAATCCCATTTCCTATAAAAGGGTAAGGCACATTTTTGGAAGGGATGTTTTTTGGAAGGGATGTGGAATGGTTGCTAGCTGTGGTCAGTTCTACCAGTTCCAGTTCCTGTATTGGCCTTCACAGCTACAGTTTCTAAGAGCCTAATGAAAAGTCCTGACAGGGACAACATCAGACTGGCAGTGAAAGTGTTGTCTGACCATGTAAGGATGTTTTCATGGTTTTCATGGTTTCTCAGAGACTTTGAGTCAAAGAGGCCTGAGACCCCAAGGACTGTCATATACTGTAAGATAAATGAAGACTGTTCTTTGATGTACAACAAGGTTTTTCAGAATCTTCTTGGGGAGGAATCTGTGCATCCAGCAGGAGCAGGGGACACACTGGAAAACAGGCTTTTGAACATGTACCCCTGAGAGACACCCGAGCACATCACGAATCAAATCTAATTTTATTTGTCACATGCGCTGAATACAACAGGTGTAGACTTTACAGTGAAATGCTTATCTACAAGCCCTTAACCAACAATGCTTTAAGAAGTTTTAAGAAAACAACAGAATATAAAAGTAACAAATAACTAAACAGTAGCAGTAAAAAAACAATAGCGAGGCTATATACAGGAAGTACCGGTACAGAGTCAATGTGAGGAGGCTATATACAGGAAGTACCGGTACAGAGTCAATGTGAGGAGGCTATATACAGGAAGTACCGGTACAGAGTCAATGTGAGGAGGCTATATACAGGAAGTACCGGTACAGAGTCAATGTGCTGGGCCACCGGTTAGTTGAGCTAATTGAGGTAATATGTCACAGCCTTGAATCTCAGAGTTGTGATGGCTACTTCAGCGGAATGGGGGTGGACTTTAAGGATGTCCATCATGTAGTCAGCTATGGACCACCTCAAGACCTTGAGTTCTACATGCAGGCTTATTGAAGAGAGGGGAGGGACGGCACAAGATAACATTCAGTTATCTTGTACCATGGAAGACAGCTTGATGGAGTTTCAGATAAGATGAGTGTACAGTATGAGACTGTATGTGTTTTCTGATCCACAACACTAGTTCATCATAGTCCAATTTTTGCAACAGGTTTATTTGGAAGTTTTGGAAACCAGGTGTCAAAGCAAACACATTCTGTTTAAGAAGCATATGGTTGATGTCTTCAGATCTACTTGAGATTGAGTGCTTTCCAGACTCTGGCTTCATCCCACAGTCTTTATCAAATCGCTGCATGAGGTCTGGCTGCTCTCCAATGGTCCTGCTGACTTTCTGTGCGATGTCAAACTGGACATGTGCCCTTGATGTTAGATGAGATCTTTTGTGAGGTGCACATGGATTTCACAGTTCTTGCATAACATACTTTGGTATTGCTTTGTACCAATTATTTCCAAAGGACCTCTAAGTATCCTTGACTTTGAACTAGAAGTAGTTGTAACAGTGACCATGAATAAAAGGAAAAAATGTTAATATCTGAGACTGTCCTCATGCATTATGCAACACATTTGCAATGAGAAACTTTGTGAATGTGCCACATAGAATGGGCTTAATCAGTTATTCATTGCCATGTACAAAAAATAACTATGTATAAATGATCTAGGCTACAACTGTCACTATGATCAACTGAAGATATTATTAAATGTAGCCTACTAATGTGAGCCAGTAGGACTTGTGCTACACTTTTTTCAACCTACATGATAAGTTAATTTTTTATTTAACCTTTATTTAACTAGGCAAGTCAGTTAAGAACAAATTCTTAAATACAATGACGGCCTACCAAAAGGCAAAAGACCTCCTGCTGGGATTAAAAATAAAAATAAATAAAATATAAATATAGGACCAAACACACACCACAACAAGAGAGACAAAACAACACTACGTAAAGAGAGAACATAAGACAACAACATAGCAAGGCAGCAACACATGACAACACAGCATGGTAGCAACATAACATGACAACAACATGGTAGCAACACAACATGGTAGCAGCACAAAACATGGTACAAACATAATTGAGCACAGACAACAGCACAAAGGGAAAGACGGTAGAGATGACAATACATCACGCAAAGCAGCCACAACTGTCAGTAAGAGTGTCCATGATTGAGTCTTTGAATGAAGAGATTGAGATAAAACTGTCCAGTTTGAGTGCTAGCTGCAGCGAACTGAAAAGACGAGCGACCCAGGGATGTGTGTGCTTTGGGGACCTTTAACAGAATGTGACTGGCAGAACAGGGGTGTTGTATGTGGATGAGGGCTGCAGTAGATATCTCAGATAGGGGGGAGTGAGGCCTAAGAGGGATTTATAAATAAGCATCAACCAGTGGGTCTTTCGACGGGTATACAGAGATGACCAGTTTACAGTATATGAAGAGTGTAATGATTAATACTGGAATAATAAAAAAACAAACAAACAAAAGTTAACCTGTAGCTGCATGGCCTATTGCCAAAAGCTGTAGATAGCTTGGCTGTAGTTAGCTTAGCTGTATATAGTTTAGCTGTAGATAGCTTAGCTGTTGAAAGCTATGCTAGAAGGTAGAGCACTTACTTTAACTAAGCAGTGATCACTTTCGTTGTTGTCACTTACAGCCGATGATGCACCAACAACCAATGGTTGAACTCCTATGTCTGGCGGTTGGTCGTCTGTCGCTGGGCCCCTGAATAGGCTTTGTCTTGCCGGACTCTTGGTGCTTTCCTGAATAGATACTCTTTTGGTACTTCTGGGGGTCAAGACAGTTGGGGCACATCTTTTCATTCTAACTCTACAATTTGCTCTCTCCCTCACAAAACAGCCAGTTCTTTCCACGTCATTGGCACTAATTCGTAAGATATCATCATACAAAATGTAATAATAATAATAATAAAACATTATATTTATATAGCGCTTTTCTGAGACCCAAAGACGCTTTACAGAAAAGAATGTATAACAAACAACTAGCAAGAAGAATAGAAAAATAACAAAACAAGGACGGGGGGGTCAAACATAACACAGGACAGGTCAGGGGTTAGGGGTAGGCTTGTTTGAACAGATGAGGCTTGAGGCGGTGGATGAAGATGTAAAGGGATTCAGAGTCACGGATAAATTGTGGAAGTGCGTTCCAGAGCCTTGGTGCAGCCCTTGAGAAAGCCCTGTCTCCAAAGCTCCGTAGCTTGGACCGGGGGATGATGAGGTGGCCAGCAGTGGCAGAGCGGAGTGACCTGGAGGGTTGGTATTTAGGAATAAGGTCCAAGTGATAGACTGGAGCAAGCTGATGGAGGGCTTTGTAGGTGAGCAGAATAATTTTTAAATCAATGCACTGGGAGATGGGGAGCCAGTGGAGTTCCTGAAGGATAGGGGTGATGTGCTGCCAAGATTTGGAGTGTGTGAGAAGTCTGGCAGCTGAATTTTGAACTAGTTGTAGTTTATGGAGAGATAAAGAGTTAATGCTGGAAAGAAGGGAGTTGCAGTAGTCAGGACGGGTAGAGATGAATGCATGTATTAGGGTTTCAGCGGCAGTGCGGGAGAGGCAGGACTGTAGTTTAGCAATATTGCGGAGGTGAAAGAATGAGGATTTAACTGTCTGTTTTATGTGTTGTTCAAAGCTGAGGGAGGAGTCCAGTATGACACCTAGGTTGCGTTCATGGGGGGAAGGAGAGACAACAGTGCCATCAATAGTGAGATTGAAGGTGCCAGCTTTGGCTAGCGTAGATTGTGAAACAGCAATAGGTCCGTTTTGTCACTGTTGAGCTTGAGGAAGTTCTGCTGCATCCAGGTTGTTATTGTTGCCAGGCAGGTTTCAATATGGGACAGAGGAGGGTTGGTGAGGGACTTGGTGCTAATGTAGATCTGAGTGTCAAAAGCATAGCAGTGGAAGTCCAGTTTAAGGTGACGGAGGATCTGACCAAGGGGGAGGATGTAGATGATAAAGAGCAGGGGACTGAGAACAGAACCCTGGGGGACACCCTATGTAACTACAGCTGATGCAGAATTATGACCATTTAGGGAAATGTGGTGAGTACGATTTGTGAAGTATGAGTGTGCCAAGAGAGAGCGGTTCCCTCAACACCCAGTCCTTTGAGCCTGGTGAGGAGGATCTGATGACTAACTGTGTCAAAGGCAGCACTCAGGTCCAGCAGAATAAGGATGTTGAGGGCACCAGCATCAGCAGAGACGAGGAGGTCATTGACGACTTTAAGGAGAGCAGTTTCAGTACTGCGAAGCGGTCGGAAGCCAGATTGGAAAGGCTCAAATAGGCAGTTAATGAGGAGGTGACATTGAAGTTGGGTGGCAACAGTCCTTTCGAGGGTTTTCGCAAGGAACGGGAGGTTGGAGATGGGGCAGAAGTTGCTGAAGTTGGTAGAGTCCAGGCCAGGTTTCTTTAAGATGGGTATGACAACAGCATGTTTATAGTTGGAAGGGACGATGCTGTGGGAGAGAGAAAGATTTACTATTTGAGTGATGTATGGACAGAGTGCAGGAAGACAGGCCTTGATGAGAGTGGCAGGGAGAGGATCCAGGGAGCAGGTAGTTGTTTTTGATGATGCAATAAGTTTTGTGATATATGCTGAGTCAACTGAGGTGAACGTACTCAGTAATGTGTGTAATCTTGTCCTTAAAAAACTGAAGCAAAGAGTTTGCAACTGTGATGTTGAAGTAGTTTATTGACAGTCCGGGAGTTTGTGGTGGAGGTTTTGTCCAGGACAGCAATAAAATCAGAGGTGAGTTTGGAGCTTGAAGAGTCAACGTGGATGTTCATGTCGCCAAGCAGCAGAAGGCGGGAGGAAAGTGATACTGCTATGGTGAGTAGTTCAGCTAAATCAGAGAGAAATTATTCATTGTTTTTAGGAGGACGGTAAAGTAAAATAGTGGTGAGGGAACAGGCAGATTTAAAGGCGATGTAAGGAAGAGACAGCTTAGTTATTTTAAAGTTGGATTTGTGCAAAACAGCAAGGCCACCACCACGGCCAGTAAGGCGGGGTTAGCACAAGTAGCTATAACCAGGGGGGTAGCAAGATTTAGGGAAAGAAAATCATTGGGTTGTTGCCAGGTTTCAGATAGGAAGAGAAAGTCTAGGTTATTGTCCAATAAGAGTTCATGAAACAGAAGAGATTTATTCTTCATAGAATGAGTGTTTAAGATGAACCACCTTCAGCTCAACATCAGCAAAACAAAGGAGATGGTTGTAGACTTGAACTTCAGGAGAACCAAGGCCCAACCGACTGCAGTCCCTATACAGGGGATGGATGTGGAAATGGTTGGGTCATACAAGTTCCTGGGAGTCCATATGGAAAGCAGGCTGGAATGGGCTGGTAACACCGGGACCCTGCACAAAAAGGGCCATAGCCGACTCGACTTTCTGAGGAGGCTCAGGTCCTTCAACGTGTGCAGTAAAGTACTGTATGCTTTCTAACAGTCTGTGGTGGCAAGTGCCATCTTTTTTTGCAGTGGTGTGCTGGGGCGCCAACATAAAGGCTGGTGATGCTTCTCTGGAAAATAAGCTGATCAGGAAGGCTAGCTCTGTTCTGGGGATTAACCTTGACACCCTAAAGGAGGTGGCGGCGAGACAAATCCTGGCCAAACGGCTGGCCATCATGGACAACATCACACACCTTCTGCATGCTATTGTTATGATGCAGAGGAGCACCTTCAGTCACAGACTGCGGCTATTAGACCATTTAATGCCTCACCTGGGTGCCGTGCCGTCGGCAACATGGACCTGGAACTGTTGGGGTGTTAGAACCTAGTTGAACAATTAGGCATCCATGCATCCGTGAGTAACTTTCTGGTCTGTAATCACTCATTCACTCAGGACTTATTAATTCAGCACTCATTCATTCAGGACTGTATATACAGTGGGGAGAACAAGTATTTGATACACTGCCGATTTTGCAGGTTTTCCTACTTACAAAGCATGTAGAGGTCTGTAATTTTTATCATAGGTACACTTCAACTGTGATCTATCTATCATATTTTTTCATTGCATATAGTATATCGAATGTGCAATACATGCATTTATCTGTAATTATACCCTGTACAAAATACTATTTTAAGGGTATTATTATTATTACCCTCATTTATATCATACGCACATTTAGCTATTTCTCTGCCATCGACCTGTAGAGTTAACCATGTAAATATATCTATATTTTTTTATCAACTTGCAATAATTGTATAATTTTTTCACCTAACATTCTATAACAATGTATAGTGTACATATTCAGTCATTCACTCATACTATGCGATGCCTTTTTTTTTAGCTTTTTGCTCTTCAGACTTCTTGTATATTTATACTTTTTCATGCTGCCGCTCTATGTATCATGTATCGTCTTTTGTGTATTTTGTTCGGGCATTTTGCACCTGCCCTGTAGCTGCTTGACAAAGAAATGTATCATCGGGGATCAATAAAGTATATCTATCTATCTATCTATCTATCTATCTATCTATCTATCTATCTATCTATCTATCTATCTATCTATCTATCTATCTATCTATCTATCTATCTATCTATCTATCTATCTATCTATCTATCTATCTATCTATCTATCTATCTATCTATCTATCTATCCATCCATGACTAGTCTCACAGACTACAAACAAAGACTGTTCCAAAACAAGAGACAGTGAACAAATGTAATAATATATATTTTTAAATGACTTCAAAAACAAAAGACAGTTGTGTCTTAAAATGATTGTATGCTCAGTTGAGAGACAAATCAATGATTAACGTTTTCTATCAGTGAATTGTTAACTTACTGTGATTATATGCAAAGGGTAACAGTCAAGTTGAAATGCATTGACGGTGACAGAAGTATGGTGGAGCCATAGTACTACAGTTTATGGAAGTCAGTCAACCGCTGAACGTGAGTTTGTGAGCCATGCAACGCTTCTAGATAAATTACCATCAACTCGATCTGTGTCTGGGCATTACTTTACTATTCATATTGAACATATGGAATATTACACCTCCTAAAAAATAGGACATTTTGAGTGAGGTGATTGAATGTGCAGCCCACACCGATGCGACCAATACATTTTTTAACTCCTGCTTATCTGCTTATCTTTTCACATAAGCATAACTTTTGCGAGGCTTTTCAATGGTTCCATGTTGGCTTTGCTAAGTGACTCATCATACAAGAAGAGACACAGGGTCAAATTCCAGGGGTGATTCTATGTGATTGTGAGTAGGCTAGTGGGGAGAGGGTGGAATAATGAGGAATATTGTTTGGACATCATCATTTTCGACATGGGGACAATTAAATAATTTGAACATTTACCAAGGCCTACTCAAACCCAGACACGTGTTACATATTAACATGTTGACTATACTCACGCATGCACAGGCCTCTGACTCATCCGGATGAGTGGAAATAATAAAGTTAGCCAATCTCCTTTTATTCTCTGGTTCTGAGAAGATGTGTTCCTTCGTGCGTGTCAGTCATTCTTAAACCATTTCAGCAGGACTACTCACATTTCCATGAACGGGAGATGAATTTGTGCAATGGTCTTCCCATAACTAGCATCAGATTCACTTCCCAGGAAGACCAAATACATAGATAAAGCCTACCCTTATAAATGGTGCAAGGTGTGTTTGTGTGGGTGTGTGTATGTTTGTCACAGGAGGTTGGTGGCACCTTAATTGGGGAGGATGGGCTCGTGGTAATGACTGGAGCAGAATCAGTGTTATCAAGTACATCAAACACATGGTTCCAAGGTGTTGGATGCCATTCCATTATTGTGAGCCATTCTCCCCTCAGCAGCCTCCACTGATGTGTGGGTGTGCAGGGTTGGGGAGTAACGGATTACAAAAAAACTGTAACTGTAATCCGTTACGTTACCAGAAAATATATTGTAATCAGATTACCGATACTTTTGAAAAAGTAGATAATTACTTCTAGGATTACTTTCAAATTTAGAAGGGATATTTGCAGAAAAAAAATGTCCATGAAATAATTGCCTGTTTTCTTAATTACCTTTAATATTAACGTCTGTCATAACTGAAAAATTGCTACTTTGATCTTTCTGCCTAAGCAACATACACAGTCACAAAATAAAAATAACAATTTGTGTTCAAAGAAGAAAAGGACAGGAATGTTACAATTCAATGCAAACTATGTTTACCCACGGTAAAGCTGCTGTCGACATCCAGAGACACAGGTTGTCTTCACAATGTTACCAATGTTCCAGCATAAGTCAGAGATTCCAGAGAGTACAAGCTAGGTAGTTAGTCAGAATTCTAGCTAGTTTAGTTTGCTAATTTGCTTGCCAACTCTCCTACACTATGTGGTATGCTGCTCACTGAAGCTTGCTCTGTCAGTTGCTAGCTACTGTAGTTAGCAAGATATCATAACAAGTATGCTATTGTGCTAATTTGTTAACAATTTCGCTAATTAAATCTATTTTAACTAAGATAAATCAGTAGTAAATAGTTGGGTGAGGTTCACTGGGCTACATAGCCTAGCTAGCAAAAGTTGGCTAAATCAAAAGTAAAAAAAAAAAAAAAAAAAGATTTTGAATTCTAGTTGCACTCTGTAACCCAACATAACAAGATGCTCTCTCTCAGGGTTGTTGCTAACTTAGTTAGCTAGCTATGTTTTCAGAGAAACATGCTACCCAAATCAATAAAGCCACACTGCCGTTTTCCTGTTATTCAATTGTTTTTTCAACCCAAATAAATGTCTGTATTATTCAATCATAACCCGGAGTATAATACTGCATTAGTCCATTTTTTTTTTTTTATATATTTCAGAATTTCTAGACAAAACAATATAAACCACCACAGACATCCTTGCATCCACAGCTTTCTCCATGTGTGAGTGGTTACATGTTCCAAACCCCAGCCCTGTGTTTATCAGACAGGGGCAGGCTATAGAAAGTGAAACACATGTTTCAAAAGGGTGGACAAAAGTAGGGTAAAGCTACAATCCTTAAATGAAACAATAACAAGGTGCTCACTCCACTGTTATTTTACTTATACCGTAGTGTCATAGTTAAGTAATTACATTTTGTTTTTTCAGAGGATGCATAACAATTAATTGACGACCCTGATCAGGAAAAGGCAGCCAGATGACATGGAGGAGTGCAGAGATGCACAGCCATCTACAGATGGCTAAAAATTGACATCTTGTACACCATTGAAACATGCAAAACTACAACCAGGAGGACCACACACCTCACAAAGCCGGGTTAATCACCTGGTATTTGATTTCATCATAGAGGATGTGCAATCCTTTTCACTAGTACTGGTGCCTTCATTCCCCAAGCTAGTAGAAGGAATCAGTGGTGGGGGAAAGTTAATGTGTGGAAAGACTTTGATGCAACGAATTGAAAGTGAATTTAAGTCAAAGAATCTCTCTCCACCAAACTCCAGAGTGTAAAGTCAGTCTGCACCACAGCAGACATCTGGTCTGCCCATACCAGAAGCTTCTTCGGCATGACATGTCACTGGATCGAGGAGGATACCTTGGAGAGGAAGTCAGCTGCTTTGGCTTGTGCAAGACTGAGAGGACGTCATACCTACAATGTGATTGCTGCCAAGTTAAGTGAAATACATGCAGACATTAAAATTCAGCACAAAGTGAGGGTCACAGTGACAGATAATGGAAGCAACTTTGTAAAGCATTCCGGGAGTTCAGTGGAAGTGAAGAGGAGAAAGATAAGATGGATGATGGAGTGAGGTTTGATGATGGAGTGAGGTTTGATGATGGAGTGAGGTTTGATGATGGAGTGAGGTTTGATGATGTAGTGAGGTTTGATGATGGAGTGAGGTTTGATGATGGAGTGAGGTTTGATGATGAAGGGAGCACAGAACGAGTCTGATGAGTCCATTGTTTTGTGTTCAGAGGCGCAACAACAACGGCCAGTGAGGTGAGGAAGTACCTTGAAGACAAAGACAAGTCTTTAGAATCCATGAAATCGTTCCCCATAGTCCAAAACTTGTTGACCCCTCAGAGAAACAGGATGTCTGATGCACATCTAGAGAATGTCCTGTTGCTTGGATACAACAGCAATTTCTGCCTTCAATCATCTGAGTAGTCTAGCTTCAGAAATGGACTGCAATGCCATGTCTGATATGTGGGTTTATTGCATCTAACTGCACTTTTTTTGCTTAAACTTAAAAATTACTTGGTGGACTAAATGTGTGATTACAGTGTGCATGTAGACGCTCTTATCCAGAGCGACTTACATTAGAGAGCGCATACATTTTCATACTTTTTTGTACTGGTGTCCCGTGGGATAAGTGTTTAGCACCGTCCATGTTGCTGTGTTACTTAAGCCCTTACTTATACCTGGTTTAAACAGGTATCCTTTGTCCTGCACATTGTGTTTGTGGCCACATTTTTAGACAGGTGATGGTTAAAAGACGCATTGTGGTCTGACTGTGATCAGATCTTATAGGTGTAAATGGACAAGATCAGGATGAAGGACGCATGTTAGAGGCAGGTATACAGGGCTTAAATACATTTGTGTCACAATGTTGTGTGATGTGTTCTAATGTGTTCTCTGCGTAGTGGCTCAAACATCAATGAATGTCGTTGAATTGGTAATAATTTTTTCTTCTGTGTTTTACGGGTGAAGTAACGAAAAGTAATCAGATTACGTTTAGGTAATACAAAAGTTACATTACTGATAACATTCTTTAGACAGGTAATAAGTAATTGTAACACATTACATTTAAAAAGTAACCTACCCAACCCTGTGTGTGTACATGTTCATATCCATGTGCATATTTACGTAGAATTGATTAATACATACTAAAGTCTATATTTCTCAATTTTATCTTTAACTGGGTTCTTACCAACTGTGCCTGTATGTGTGTACTCATTGCACCCAGTCTCCCTTTCCTCCTCTCACCTTCCCCTTCCCCTCTCTCTCCTTCCCTTCCACTTCCATTAAATAAACAGTATCTTTCCCCTCAGCCGTGGTTCTTCCTTCCCAGAGGTCCAGGGCATTGAAACTCTCTGATCTTTCCTGCCCCATCCAGAGCTCTCTGCCCTGGGCACCTAGGCTGCTGACTTCCCCTTCTCCTGGTTTCCTCTGTAGGGCATTCATTACCCTAACCCCCCACTGTCCTGGACCACAAAGCCTGCCAGGTGTTTGGTTTCTGCCCTACTCTGAGACTACTGGGTGGTACAATGCTGGTTGAAACTGGGTTGGGTAAAGTTATACTTCAGCAGTAAACTTATACTATACATACAAAAGTATGTGGACACCCCTTTAAATTAGTGGATTCTGCTATTTCAGACACACCCGTTGATGACAGGTGTATAAAATCGAGCACAAAGCCATGCAATCTCTATAGACAAACATTGGCAGTAGAATGGCCTTAATGAAGAGCTCAGTGACTTTCAACGTGGCACTGTCATAGGATGAGACTTTTCCAACAAGTCAGTTCGTCAAATTTCTGTCCTGCTAGAGCTGCTCCGGTCAACTGTAAGTGCTGTTATTGTGAAGTGGAAACGTCTAGAGGCAACAACGGCTCATCCGTGAAGTGGTGGGCCACACAAGCTCATAGAACGGACCGCTGCGTAGCGTGTAAAATAGTCTGTCCTCTGTTGCAACACTCACTATCGAGTTCCAGCACAATAACTGTTCGTCGGGAGCTTCATGAAATGGGTTTCCATGGTCGAGCAGCTGCACACAAGATCACCATATGCAATGCCAAGTGTCAGCTGGAGT
This sequence comes from Thymallus thymallus, assembly GCA_023634145.1. Lineage (NCBI taxonomy): Eukaryota > Metazoa > Chordata > Actinopteri > Salmoniformes > Salmonidae > Thymallus > Thymallus thymallus. The sequence goes on from CM042386.1 coordinate 5,717,768, forward strand.
TGTGTACATTGGACTCTGGAGCAGTGGAGGCACGTTCTCTGGAGTAATGAATCACGCTTCACCATCTGGCAGTCCGACAGACGAATATGGGTTTGGCGGATGCCAGGAGAATACTACCTGCCCCAATGCATAATGCCAACTGTAAAGTTTGGTGGAGGAGGTATAATGGTCTGGGGCTGTTTTTCATGCTTGACATTCTAGATGATTCTGTGCTTCCAACTTTGTAGCAACAGTTTGGAAAAGGCCCCGTGCTCAAAGTGAGGTCCATACAGAAATGTTTGTCGAGATCAGTGTGGAAGAGCTTGACTTGCCTGCACAGAGCCCTGACCTCAACCCCATCGAACACCTTCTGGATGATTTGGAATGCCAACCTCGAGCCAGGCCTAATCGCCCAACATCAGTGCCCAACCTCACTTTTGCGCTTGTGGCTGAACGGAAGAAAGTCCCCGCAGCAATGTTCCAACATCTAGTGGAAAACCTTCCCAGAAGAGTGGAGGCTGTTATAGCAGCAAAGGGGGGACCAACTCCATATTAATACATATGATTTTGGAAGGAGATGTCCACATACTGTATATCTTACTAAAACAGTCAACCTACTTCAGTTTAATTTAAGGAATGTTCTCCTAAGTTGCCCTTACCGCCCTTCAACAGTAAGCAATCGAGATCAAGACAGCGATTCTGTACCTCTGCCCTATGTCTCTCTGTGTGTCAGACGGTCTAGAAACTCGCATGTAGACATTCTTCAGATTATCAGCAATTGAAAAAGAGAACAAGCTAAGAGTGATGATTACACAACCCAGTTTAGCTAAACAGTTTCACCCACTATCTAATCTGATGATGTGAATAGCGTTGCATACCATGGGCATCATTATCTCCCTGACTCAGTCTCTTACCCTATTCATTTCTGGACCATGACAACAGCTTTCCTCAGCGAGTAAACACATCCTATGTCTATGAGGTAGAGGGGAGAGCAGACACACATCCTATGTCTATGAGGTAGAGGGGAGAGCAGACACACATCCTATGTCTATGAGGTAGAGGGGAGAGCAGACACACATCCTATGTCTATGAGGTAGAGGGGAGAGCAGACACACATCCTATGTCTATGAGGTAGAGGGGACAGCAGACACACATCCTATGTCTATGAGGTAGAGGGGACAGCAGACACACATCCTATGTCTATGAGGTAGAGGGGAGAGCAGACACACATCCTATGTCTATGAGGTAGAGGGGACAGCAGACACACATCCTATGTCTATGAGGTAGAGGGGACAGCAGACACACATCCTATGTCTATGAGGTAGAGGGGAGAGCAGACACACATCCTATGTCTATGAGGTAGAGGGGAGAGCAGACAACGTGTACAGGTCACTGGCATGTTGTTAACAAGCACAAATGGAAGGTTCTGAGAGCTTCTGTAAAGACTGCCAAGGGAAATTACTCCAGTTTCAGACTGTACACACACACACACACACACACACACACACACACACACACACACACACACACACACACACACACACACACACACACACACACACACACACACACACACACACACACACACACAGAGGGACACACACACACACACACACACACAGAGGGACACACACACACACACACACACACACACACACACACACACACACACACACACACACACAGAGGGACACACACACAAACACACATACACACACACACACACACACACTCAAGCCATGGCTAGACAGATTTTTGTTCTTGTTATTGTGATACCTCTTGTTATACACAAGAGCAAAACTGTATTGTATTCCCTGTCTGGGAAACAAACAATATTCAGGGGTTAGAGAGAGTTACGTCTCCTTGTTAATAAGTTGTGTGACATTGTGGAGAAGTTAGAAAGATCAGAGAGCAGCATTGTATAACAATCTGGCATATTTGAGCTGAAAAAAAAGCAGAGATGTTGTCGGGGGGAAAAAAGAGGAGAGAGGTGGAGAATCCTACAATCGACGGAATGCATATAAACAACTCATTGCCGTGACGTTGTCCTCAGAGGTCATTGTATGGCACTGCGGCTGGGGTGAGTGTATGATTAATTACATAATTAAACTAAACTTAAAAATAAAACATTATTCCAGCTGGACTATGTTCCCTTCTTGCTCTTAAACAACTGAACAAACGGCAACCTTGGCAGTAATGATCTTGTATTAAAACAATGACTCAATTTGAGTTGATTTCACAAGATCTAGCACTATCACAACATTTTAGTTATAAAAAGCAAAAATATAACAATCTCAAACATTTCAATTGAAAAGGTGTTCCGAAACTTCATATTTCACTAGCTGTCTCACAACTTCATGTTTCACAACTTCATTTTTCACTAGCTGTCTCACAACTTCATGTTTCACAACTTCATTTTTTACTAACTGTATCACAACTTCATGTTTCACTAGCTGTCTCACAACTTTGTTTTACTAGCTGTCTCACAACTTCATTACAATCTGGCAACTCTCCTACCTCTGGGATTCTGTTCCCAGAGCTGTTTCTTCACAGAAGAATGGTTTCCCAATCTGTTGTTGTGCTGTAATCAATACTTAACAACCAGTGCAACTCTTAAGGGGCGAATTCTGCCAGCGAGACAACAACAGGGAAATACAGTGCCCTCCGTCATTTTTGGGGCAGAAACATTTATTTTCTTCTTTTGGCTCTATACTTCAAAAGTTTGGATTTTAAATCAAACAATGACCTTGAAGATGAAGTCAGCTTTAATTTGAGGATTTTTTCATCCATATCGGGTGAACTGCTTAAAAAATACAGCACTTTTTGGACGTAGTCCCCCCATTTTAGGGGAGCAAAAGTATTGGGGCATATTCATATCTATTAAAGTAATACAAAGTTTAGTATTTGGTCCCATATTCCTATTTGGTTCCATATTCCATATTCCATATTCCATATTCCTAGCATGCAACGACTACATCAAGCTTGTGACTCTACATATTTGTTGGATGCATTTTATGTTTGTTTTGGTTGTTTTAGATGATTTTGTTCCCAATAGAAATGAATATTGTCATATATTGTGTCATTTTGGAGTCACCTTTATTGTAAATAAGAATATAATATGTTTCTAAACACCTCTACATTCATGTGGATGCTACCATGATTACAGATAATCCTGAATGAATCGTAAATAACGATGAGTGATAAAGTTACAAATATCATACCCCCCCAAAGCAAATGCTAACCTCCCCTGTTATTCTAATGGTGAGAGGTTAGCATGTCTTGGTGGTATGATATTATATTAATGCTAACCTCCCCTGTTATTCTAATGGTGAGAGGTTAGCATGTCTTGGTGGTATGATATTATATTAATGCTAACCTCCCCTGTTATTCTAATTGTGAGAGGTTAGCATGTCTTGGTGGTATGATATTTGTGCGTCTGTAACTTTCTCACTTTAACCTCATGGCCATTGTTTGATTTTGGAGTATAGAGCCAAAAGAAGAAGAAATGCTTCACTGTCCCAATAATTATGGAGGGCGCAGTGTAGAGAGAACACTGGACTCTAAAGACACAGACGTCCAGATATTCTACTGATCACATCAAGCATTATTAGAGATTAAAAACACTTCTCAGACTATCCGTTTAAATCAGACAAACAGACAAACACACACCATACACACAAACACACCACACACACACCTCCATTGATCATTCCTCTAGATTTAGCTGAGGGTTTTTTCCCCCTTGTAGCTGACACATAGCAAAGACAGACACACTGTCTGATAGTATCTGATAGTCACACATTCAAGCCTCACTGAGCCATCAACATCACTAGGCTATAATCAAGAGAAGGAGAGGTTTGAAGGATGAGTGCTGGTTCCTCTCAAGTGTGGCCTTGAAGTGGCCATTACCACATCCAATATAATTAATGTAGCGATTTTGATAGGGTTGTGGTTAGATTGAGCCAACTCTATCCATTTCTCATTATAACCAATAGAGAAACAATCTAACGTCTTTCAAGGACAGAATGGGATGTTTGATTTAAGCATGAGATTGAAGTAACTCAATCAATCTAATTCAATTGTTCAAAGGTGCATCGCTCAGTAACAAGGTCGTTGTGACACCCAATGATAATGACAGAAACAGAGAAACAGGACTAGACTATGGTGAGAGGAATTAAGTTAAAACAAAACTATGGTGAGAAGGATTCAGTTAAAACTGGATACCTCTGGAAAACACAGCTGCATTTCATTCCAAACCATCACTGCCTTCCACTTGATCCTCATGGCTTTTCTAAGTGTTACAGAGGAGAGGAGAGGAGCTAGTTACAGAGGAGAGGAGAGGAGAGGAGAGGAGAGGAGAGGAGAGGAGAGGAGAGGAGAGGAGAGGAGAGGAGAGGAGAGGAGATTCTTAGAAAAAATGGGTTCTTCGGCTGTCCCCATAGGAGAACCCTTTGAAGAACCCTTTTTGGTTCCAGGCAGAACTAACAACAACAACTTAGTCGCAAAGTGGCAGATGAAAGTAGCCTGGTAGCCTTTTTGCCTTCCAGTTTTATTCAGTTCGCAGCCCAAACTGGATAAAGTCAAATTGTCTTACGGTTAATAAAATGACTTCCTATGCACTTTCTATGCCTTCAGAAAGTATTCATAACCCTTGACTTATTCCATATTTTGTTGTGTACTGTCTGAATTCCTTCTTAAAGTTCCCATTTTGTCAAAAGAATGGGGGGTCTACACTGTGATATATGATACATTACAAAATGTGCTTTTATTACATTTGAATATTTAGGTATTTTCCTTTGCATCTAAAGATTAAATTATTTACCCTTGCTTCTCCTCTTTCAAGTTTCACATTTCAAGTTTTATCAGTCATATGTATGGGATACACATTGTATACATTAACCAATTAAATGCTTACTTGCAGGTTCCTTCTCAACATTGCAACAACAATATGAAATAATAAAAGATACGATTTGTTTCAGCAGAACAATAACCTAAAACACAAGGCCAAATATACACTAGAGTTGCTTACCAAGATGACATTGAATGTTCCTGAGTGGCCTAGTTACAGTTTTAACTTAAATCAGCTTGAAAATATATGGCGAGACTTGAAAATGGCTGTCTAGCAACGATCAACCACCAACTTGACAGAGCTGGAAAGAATTGTAAAAATAATAATGGACAGATATTGTAAAATCCAGGTGTCTGAAACTCTTAGAGACTTACCCAGATAGACTCACAGCTGTAACTCTTAGAGACTTACTCAGATAGACTCACAGCTGTAACTCTTAGTGACTTACCCAGATAGACTCACAGCTGAAACTCTTAGAGACTTTCCCAGATAGACTCACAGCTGTAACTCTTAGAGACTTTCCCAGATAGACTCACAGCTGTAACTCTTAGAGACTTTCCCAGATAGACTCACAGCTGAAACTCTTAGAGACTTTCCCAGATAGACTCACAGCTGAAACTCTTAGAGACTTACCCAGATAGACTCACAGCTGAAACTCTTAGAGACTTACCCAGATAGACTCACAGCTGTAACTCTTAGAGACTTACCCAGATAGACTCACAGCTGAAACTCTTAGAGACTTACCCAGATAGACTCACAGCTGAAACTCTTAGAGTCTTACCCAGATATACTCACAGCTGTAACTCTTAGAGACTTACCCAGATAGACTCACAGCTGAAACTCTTAGAGACTTACCCAGATAGACTCACAGCTGAAACTCTTAGAGACTTACCCAGATAGACTCACAGCTGAAACTCTTAGAGACTTACCCAGATAGACTCACAGCTGAAACTCTTAGAGTCTTACCCAGATATACTCACAGCTGTAACTCTTAGAGACTTACCCAGATAGACTCACAGCTGAAACTCTTAGAGACTTACCCAGATAGACTCACAGCTGAAACTCTTAGAGACTTTCCCAGATAGACTCACAGCTGAAACTCTTAGAGACTTTCCCAGATAGACTCACAGCTGAAACTCTTAGAGACTTACCCAGATAGACTCACAGCTGAAACTCTTAGAGACTTACCCAGATAGACTCACAGCTGTAACTCTTAGAGACTTTCCCAGATAGACTCACAGCTGAAACTCTTAGAGACTTACCCAGATAGACTCACAGCTGAAACTCTTAGAGTCTTACCCAGATATACTCACAGCTGTAACTCTTAGAGACTTACCCAGATAGACTCACAGCTGAAACTCTTAGAGACTTACCCAGATAGACTCACAGCTGAAACTCTTAGAGACTTACCCAGATAGACTCACAGCTGAAACTCTTAGAGACTTACCCAGATAGACTCACAGCTGTAACTCTTAGAGACTTACCCAGATAGACTCACAGCTGAAACTCTTAGAGACTTACCCAGATAGACTCACAGCTGCAACTCTTAGAGTCTTACCCAGATATACTCACAGCTGTAATTGCTACCAAAAGGTGATTCTAAGATGTATTGGCTCAGGGGATTGAATACTTATCTAACCAAAATATATTTGTGTTTTTTTATTTTCCATTAATACAACTCGTCATTGCTGGCTATCAGGCCTACAACCGTGGTGTCGTCAGAAAACTTGATGATGGAGTTGGTGTCATGCAAAGCCACACAGTCGTGGGTGAACAGGGAGTACAGAAGAGGACACACCCCTGGGTGACCCCTGTTTTAAGAGTCAGTGTGGAGGAGGTGTTGTTGCCAATCCTCACAGCCTGTGGTCTGCCTGTCAGGAAGTCCAGGATCCAGTTGCAGAGTATAGTGTTCCAACTAGCCACTCTCTCAGTATCAAACCTCTTCTCTTTCTGCCGACTCACTTCCCGTATATATCTCGGAAGGAAAAGGCAGGTGTTTAGATATGCCACTATGACAATGAAAACACAAAGATATACTGCCCTGTTTTTGGACTTTCTGAGAGCGGGTAAACTGTAGGGTGGAAATGAAATCATTAATTTAAAAAACAGGGCAAAGTGGAATACTTGGGAATGTTCTAAATATTGGGCCTGCTATTCAGAACCCTTGTGTAATGTGTTTGTTTGCTTGTTAATAGTGCTCTTTGTGGCAACTGTATTTCTATACAAAAGGCAGCTGTACTTTATTTGAAGTCACAGGACTTTCCTAAGGATATCTGTTTCTGTTTAGTATGTCCCTAGACATGGATGATATTAAAAGTAAACACAAAAACGAAGACTTAATTCCTTCCCCCACTGATAACTCATCTGATTTGATTCCTTTGTGGACCACAGAGCGATCTCCACTTCTATTAGCAAACCTTTATGCTTTCAGAATGAAATAAAGAAGTTTACTTGAGATGAATGAGTCCACCGCTAGTTACATGGCACCGGTATACATACGAGTTCTCTATTTATCAATATGGATTATTCACATCAATAAGCCCACAAAGTGATTTTTTTTTAGGTATGTAGGTTAATGAGTGTGTTGGATTTGGTCAACAAAACATTTATTGCTAATTTGCTTCGTGAGGCTTATTTGACTGAATAGACGTTTCATAATGGTCAGGTTGTTACCAATGCACTGATATAAGTGGACGCACGTGGCATTTTGGCAAAAAGTAAGAGAAGGGGTAATGGATACAACCAAAAAAAAACCAAACTAGACGGAGACACTAGACTGAATGGAGACACTAGGCTGGATGGAGACACTAGGCTGGATGAAGACACTAGACTGGATGAAGACACTAGACTGGATGGAGACACTTGACTGGATGAAGACACTAGACTGGATGGGAACACTAGACTGGATGTGAAAACTAGACTGGATGGAGACACTAGACTGGATGGAGACACTAGGATGGATGGAGACACTAGACTGGATGGAGACACTAGGCTGGATGGAGACACTAGGCTGGATGGAGACACTAGGCTGGATGGAGACACTAGGCTGGATGGAGACACTAGGCTGGATGGAGACACTAGACTGGATGGAGACACTAGACTGGATGGAGACACTAGACTGGATGTGAAAACTAGACGGAGACACTAGACTGAATGGAGACACTAGGCTGGATGGAGACACTAGGCTGGATGAAGACACTAGGCCGGATGGAGACACTAGACTGGATGAAGACACTAGACTGGATGGGAACACTAGACTGGATGTGAAAACTAGACTGGATGGAGACACTAGACTGGATGGAGACACTAGGATGGATGGAGACACTAGACTGGATGGAGACACTAGACTGGATGGAGACACTAGACTGGATGGAGACACTAGGATGGACGGAGACACTAGACTGGATGGGAACACTAGACTGGATGGAGACACTAGACTGGATGGAGACACTAGACTGGGTGTGAATACTAGACTGGATGTGAACACTAGACTTGATGTGAATACTAGACTGGGTGTGAATACTAGACTGGATGTGAATACTAGACTGGATGTGAATACTAGACTGGGTGTGAATACTAGACTGGATGTGAATACTAGACTGGATGTGAATACTAGACTGGGTGGGAACACTTGGCTGGATGGAGACACTAGGCTGGATAGACGTGTAGACACTGGGTGTGTCTCAGAAAGCGTAAACACCTTGTTTTTCCACCATGGATTACTGTATTGATTTTCCTAAAGGTTGTAAAATGTCAAAATGAGTTATTCAGTGCCTGCTCGTGTGTGTAATACATTCGTTTTCCACTATGTCATATGCAGGGTTTGGTTCTGTAAAACGTACTTGTCAATAAAAGGCTGTTAGCTTCATAAAAAGGGGTGCTGGTTGTATAAACCTATTCAGAACTCAGGCTGTGGAATTAAAAACTGTTTCAGTCCGAGATCAAAGGTGTCCCTCTCATCTTAGTAGTTGGTTAGCGGAGCCAAGGCCAATATGGAAAATAAATAAAGGTCAGGAAAGGAATGGGATCATATCAGAGTACTGAACTACGGAGGTTTAATTTCTCCACAGAGATATGAACGCTGGGCTACAGCTGAAACAAACAGAAATATACAGCATAGCAGAATAAATACCCTAAATGGATCTGCTATGATCTTCTCCATGGTGAGAGTTTAAGCAGACACAGATGCGTCAGTCAGTGTTGAGATATAGCTCCTTACCCTAGAATACACCCTGCTGAGTGACACTACTGTAATTTACAATGAGGTTAACACACACACACACACACACACACACACACACACACACACACACACACACACACACACACACACAGAGCATCTCCCTGTGGAGTGGCCAGTTGCGTTGTGTTTGCATTGAGGGACAAGTACAAGCTGTAATGCAGGAAGATAAGGGTTGGAAAACAGTAAAGATGATATTGTTGATGTTCACTTATAAGCATTAATAAATCACAAGCTAATTAATACCAATTTACAGACCAAAGAAATAAACTGTCTTCCCAGATTATGTTTCTGTCTGAATGCCAAAGGATAATCCTAGCAACACACACACAATGTAATGAAGCATGAAGGAATTGATTTTCCATTTTTGTTGAATTGATTGCAATGAAACCAAAATACTACACAATTTAAATGTTTGAAAATGGAGACAAAGACGTTAAATGAGAAGACTTCGCTGATGTTTCAGTCTGACCCTAGTTATGACCACGTTATGATGACAAAGGTGGAAAACTCATATCCATTCAGTATGTCGTCTTTATGTGTATGCAAGACTAACATTTTACTGATTGTCATAGGATAACATAATTGACCATGTGCATATCAGACGTCCCTCCCATTCTCCCTGGCAATTATTCCCTTTGTATAGCTATATTTTCTACAGCTTGATAACACCTATTTCCACTAGGTGTACTGCAATGGTGGAGAGGGAGAGCGAGAGAAAGAGAGAGGCAGAAGGAAGCATAGGGAGAGGTAGAGTGTGTGGTTGTGTTTGTATGAGTGTGTGTGTGTGTGTGTGTGTGTGTGTGCGAGTGTGGTTGTGTGTGTATGTGTGTGTGAGAGTGTGGTTGTGGGAGTGTGTGTGTGTGTGGGAGTGTGTGGTTGTATGTGTAACTAGATAGTGGCACAGCACCCTCCGTGGTGAGTGGTGTCGTTGTGTCCAGCGGGTCTCCCATCTCCCCCTCCCATCTCCCCTCCGTTCCTCTTCACTAGAATCAGCTTCTTTGAATCCGCCTGCTTCCTCGCCAAGGCACATTTAAGTCACAGGGTTGCCACACATACAGCCACATCTTGATACACAGGCAACTGTTGAGCATGAAAAACCCAGCAGCGTTGCAGTTCCTGACACACTCAAACAAGTGTGTCTGGCACCTACTACCATACCCTGTTCAAAGGCACTTAAATATTTGTTCTTGCCCATTCACCCTCTGAATAGCACACATACACAATCCATGTCTCAATTGTCTCAAGGATAAAAATTCCTTCTTTAACCTGTCTTCTCCCCTTCATCTACACTGATTGAAGTGGTTTTAACAGGTGACATTAATAAGAGATCATCGCTTTGACCTGGATACACCTGTTCTGGTCAATGTCACGGAAAGAGCAGGTATTTCTAATGTTTTTTATACTCAGTGTACATTCCAGTACAGCACAAATTGTTCCCCCAGGAACAGATATGTTTGGTGAGACACAAGTGAGATAACATCGGGGGAAGCCCCGAAACCATGCATAGACCTTGTAGTCTGTTTCTCAGAGGCTGACCTCACCATAATGACACACAACACATTGTGGAAAGTAGTCAGACCACTTCACGTTTTCCACATTTTGTCACGTTACAGCCTTATTCTAAAAAAATTTAGAATTTTCTCTCATCATCTCTACACACAATACCCCATAATGACAAAGCAAAAAACAGTATAAAGTATTCCAACCCTTTACTCAGTACTTTGTTGAAGCACCTTTAGCAGCGATTACAGCCTCGAGTCTTCTTGGGTATGACGCTATAAGCTCGGCACACCTGTATTTGGGGAGTTCCTCCCATTCTTCTCTGCAGATCCTCTAAAGCTCTGTCAGGTTGGTTGGGGAGTGTCACTGCACAGATATTTCCAGGTCTCTCCAGAGATGTTCGATCGGGTTCAAGTCCGGGCTGTGGCTGAGCCACTCACGGAAATTCAGAGACTTGTCCCAAAGCCATTCCTGCATTGTTTTGGCTGTGTGCTTATGGTCGTTGTCCTGTTGGAAGGTGAACCTTCCCGAGCACTCTGGAGCAGGTTTTCATGTACTCTATGAACTTTGCTCCGTTGATCCTTCCCTAAATCCTGACTAGTCTCCCAGTCCCTGCCGCTGAAAAACTTCCCCACAGCATGATGCTGCCACCACCATGCTTCACCGTAGGGATGGTATTGGCCAGGTGATGAGCAGTGCTTGGATTCCTCCAGATGTGACGCTTGGCATTCAGGCCAAACAGTTCAATCTTGGTTTCATCAGACCAGAGCATCTTGTTTCTCATGATGTGAGAGTCCTTTAGGTGCTTTTTGGCAAACTCCAAGCAGGCTCTGCCTTTTACTGAGGAGTGGCTTCCGTCTGGCAACTCTACCGTAAAGTCCTGATTGGTGGAGTGCTGCAGAGATGGTTGTCCTTCTGGAAGGTTCTCCCATCTCCACAGAGGAACTCTGGACCTCTGTCAAAGTGACCCTAGCATTCTTGGTCACCTCCCTGACCAAGGCCCTTCTCCCCCGATTGCTCAGTTCTTGGTGGTTCCAAACTTCTTCCATTTAAGAATGATGGAGGCCACTGTGTTCTTGGGGACCTTCAACGCTGCAGACATTTTTTGATATCCTTCCACAGATCTGTGCCTCGGCCCAATGCTGTCTCGGAGCTCTACGGACAATTCGTTAGACTTCATTGCTTGGTTTTTGCTCTGACATGCACTGTCAATAGATCTGTTAATACATTTGAAAAAATTTCAAAAAACTGTTTTTGCTTTGTCATTATGGGGTATTGTGTGTAGATTGATGAGGGAAAACAATTATTTAATCAATTTTAGAATAAAGCTGTAACGTAACAATACGTAGAAAAAGGGAAGGGGTCTGAATACTTTCTGAATGCACTGTACATCCTAAACCCCCATCAGAAATACAGTACAGAGGTCAGATCTTAATTTGACCCATTTCGTCACAGCTTTCACTGTGAAGCTAATATTGCAATAGAGCTGCTTTTTCCCCCCTTAATGAGTAGGCTTGCAATGTGATTAATGTATACAATTATTCATATTGATAAATTACGCTGATGTTCAAGATAACATTGTTTAATATTCATTGATAACTAATATTGAAAGGTGATATGATGCAATGTAACTAGATTAGAATGAAAAGGCTACTTAATCCTAATGTAAACCAAATGCATTTGATTCAAAACAAATACTGGCATGTGATAAAGGATAACGTGTCCAATATAATTATATAAATGCATATCAAACAGGAATATATATTAAATTAAATGCATACAGTGTTGTAATATTATTGATGCCTTCTCTCTCCTTGCAGGGGATTAGACAGATGAACTGCAGTCACCAGACGCCCAAACCTCAAAACCAGAAACATGTGGAGACATCAACACTTGTAATTTTGAATAAATGTTAACATTTCTATTGGTTTTCCTGCATCTGTGCATGAGTCCTTAAAACACATTCTATTGTACAAAATATGTAATTCCCAAGTGAGGGACATCTCATGGAGATTAACCTCCAACATTCAATAAACTTCTTCAGTACAGGAGGGCAAATTTAGTCATGACAGCCTAATTTTTTTGTAAACACAAGAAAGGAGCTTACAGGTACACTAACACCTAATTCAACTAATTGTGGGCTAAATTGAAGACTTGCACACAGTGCAATCCACTGGGACAGAAATCAAGTTTATTTTAGAGTAACCTTATTAAATTACGATGTCCTGACAAATCTGTATGATAAAGATAAACAATAACTTGGGTGAATCTATTTCTAGCTAACATTGTGATGTTTCACACTACTGAATAATATCTTGGGATATGGTGATTATCCTGGTGTCTGGGAGGTTCACAATACATTCTTTACATCTGCAAGGTGTCAAGGTGGGATTTCCTTCAATCTGGAACAAGCAGAGACAAGAGGGGAGAAATGAACCTCACTGCTCAAATTTCAGTGCTGGTTTATGTTGCTGAAGCCACAACTACCTTTAATAATGTGCAATTGTTTGGTTAACAGTTTTGCATAAATAGTTTACAGTAAGAGTAGAATAACTTTGCCTCTTACTTTAACTAGTAACACCAACCTCAATTGTGCAACACGACAAGGGAAGGGAAAGTGGCAAGATAAAGTTAGCTAACGTTAGTTAGGTAAACAGACAGTGCTTTCAGCTAGCTAACTTGGCTGGCTAGTAAGCCTAGAATGAACACAACCCAGCTGGATACTAGATTTTATATCAGATGTTGAAATGTCTTACCGGCTACAAACGAGTCGGGCAGGACTGTTTTCTCCTGCCAAGCCAATGCAATGGAGTGAAACGCGATCAGGTGCCCACTTTAGTCTCTGAAAACAAATGGTAAAAAAAAACTATTTTCTACATGTCTTTAGCTGGTTAGCAAACCAATGCATGATTTTAAAAAGTGTCCAGGTCTTCACAATTGACACATTGCTGAATCTACAATTAGTTAGTTTAGTTGTTCATCACTAAACAGCCGATAAGCAGGATGAGATTGCCTGCTAACTAGCGATCACAACCCGACGTGTTAGCCAGCTAGCTTGGCAACGGGCTGATAAACACCAGTTACTCAACATTTGAAAATGTTAACATAATTTGGTGAATAACTAAAAATTATAGCTACATACATTTCGCAAAGTTATTCCTCATTCTTCTGGAAGATGTTACCCCACGCGGTACTTCTGTCCGCCATTAATTCAGATTTTTTTTAACAATTTTGCTGCACCGCAAGGTGTTATGGGATTGAGATATGTCAATTTTGACATCTTGCCTAGAAATTCTGCTTCAACAGGCAGCGTCTTTATTATCGCCAGCTGATGTCTCGTTAAACCATCAATACGCACTAAATTCACGCACACAGCTGATCTCAATTGCAACCATTATTGGTCAATTCATTGCCGCTCCCTAAAAAATGCTTGCAACCAAAGTCTTTCTTTCCCAGACTTTGTATTGTTTGTATTGTCATCACAACAATGTAGCCCTTTTTGAACAGACTATGGGCATTCCGTACAACATAAATAATGTACTACTTCCTCATTTACCACAGCAAGTCTACTGTGGTAATTTATCCAATACTTTGTATGAATGGACACTGATGTTGATGTAGCCTACTGACTGTTATTATTTAACTATTTATGTTATCCAAAAGTGTCTGGCATGGTAATTTCTTATTAAAATCGGGTGTAAAATCCACAGATGGAAATCCACAGACCCAACAGATCTACGTATGACACAGTCTTTATTGCATTCCACACTGAACTTTCCCACCTGGAGAAGAGGAACACCTATACGCAGCCATGACAGAAAGATAAACAAGGTCAGAGACCCACTAAAACAGCTCTGCCCCCTCAAGAGTCTGAGCCTGCCTGGCAGGGTTGGTTCAACATAGCCAAAGCTCCCGGAAGGGTGAGCATAATATACAAGGGATTTCGAAAAAGCTGCTAGTGAGAACCATGGTGACCATCTACCTAGCCGGTGGGAATTTCGGTGGGTTGCCCCCACCCAGGTAGTGGCAGTGCTGGCATCACTAGCTGCAGTAACCCATGGGGAGGGGGTCACACTCAGACAATCAGAGAGGGGGCAAATTATTGTGGCCTTGGTGGCACAATATATCCAAAAGGTTGCTTGGGAGAATGGTCACAATGGGGGAGCAGCGTGTGTGTGTTTCGGGGTGGGGGGGTGTATATGAGCTCCATCAGCTTGGACTTGACCTTGGTTAATCAAATCTCCCCATTCTTGCTCAATTTTGCATGCCTTTGCAAACAGCTACAACAGTATACGCATTCGCACATCAATTATTCACTTGAGTTGGGCTCAAGGATGGAACAGCTGTTGAACATCTGAGTTTGTGGTTGTTTGTGGGAAAGGGTGGGGAGTGTGTATAAATGCGTGTGTGGGTGTATGTGTGTATGCTATGGGGTAATGATGTTAGGGACAATACAGGATAAATCACAATAATTGTTTGCCAAGATAATCATTGCTTGACAAAAGTGAAATTGTTCAATTGCCAATCCTGGTTATAGATAACAATCCTTTGTAAAAAACTGCCTACATTATTACGCATATTATTAGTTAATTGTGGAAATTAAGTTATGCAAGATATTTTAGATATATACAGTACATATTTTTTTAAATAACTATGAATACGATTGAGGTGAGAGCGTTGGATATACTTTTGGCAGTTAATCGGCTTCTCTTCTGGCACTGTGTGCTCTTTTTAAAGGATTGGTCCCAATCTCTCAAAGGCCCTAGGATACAGGTGGACAGGGGTGGTCTGCCAGTCACTGGGACGACAATCCAACTTGGAATGAGGGGTGGAATAGTGGAGAACAATTGGAGGTTTACTCAGAAGCAGAACAAATACAATGGTATAACTATATGTGACTCATTTCAGGAAACTAGGTGTATGTCACGGGTCAATATATCACAGGAGAGCCATTTGAACGTAAACTTTTTTTTTTTCATCAAAATGCGTTTTTTGGCAGAAATATTAATACAATTTATTTTAAAAACAAGCCTTGTTGGTTAAGCCACAGACAAAGACAGCAACCTTCCCACTAGGCATTATTGGCTGCGATAATGAATGGGCTGGACATGCTGAGACAGGAGTTCGGATTGGTCTGCCATATAGAAGGCTTCTGTCTATTTGACCTGGTCAGTATGTGTAGGTAACCCTGTGCAATTAGAGTAGGATAGCTAAAGAGATGGAGAAAACACCTGTCTCCGGATTACATCTACAAATTAAGGCCAACCATGGCATCCGTGACAGGGAGACACTTAATGATCCATGCTTCTTTGAAATTATATATAATAATTTATCAAGCCTAAACCAACACAAGACTATTATTATGGTGAGAGATTATAATAAGGTTTTTAAATATCTCAATGGACCGTAAAATAAATCACACTACAAACTATCACCCCTATTAACTTAAGGAAATTACAAATATCATGGATATATTAGAATTAGATGATATACAGAGGCTTAAATATCCAGACCTAGTGAGATATACATGGCAGAGGCTCAATCAAGCTAGTCGTAAAAAAAAAAGTGTTGATAGGAGACAGAATGCGGTCGGACCATCAAATCATTGGCCTATACATTACTCTTTTACATAATTTTCATGTGGGTGAGGATATTGGAAATGTAATGAAAGCCTTTTGGATGTCAACTTGTTTTTAACCAGGACAGAATAATTTACAACTGACTTTATACGACATCATTTGCTGTACAGTAGGTACAGAACGGGACACTTAATTGTGCCTTTTAGAGGACATTCAATGCAGTACTCATCTTTAAAACAAAAGCAATTTAGGTGAAAATATTTCATATTAACAAAATACATAGAGGGACTAACAGTACAGATAGATAGCAATAAAAACGGTACCATAGAGGCGCATAATACGTTAGAGGAAAAACAAAAATAAATTGATTAACTTATTCAAGAAAGAGTGTATTATAGCATACAAATAAAGTGAACTGGATGTAATATTTTTCTTCAACATACCAATGTTACCAAAAATAATATACAACATTTGTTACAAATGACAGTCACCAATGATTCACCAAACAATATGTTGAAAGAGGAAGCAAAGTACTTTAAGCATATGTTTTCCTTTCAGTCTCCTCCATCTCCTCTAACCGAAGTTAATTGTAAGGATATTTTTTCTATTATTAATGTAAAATTAACAGCTGTACAGAAAGACTCATGTGAAGGGGAAATTACAGAGGAGGAGCTTATTGATGCAACTAACGCTTTTAAGTCTGGGAAAACGTCAGGGCTGGATGGCATACCAGTTGACATATACCAAACATTTTTGATATACTCAGAGGACCCTTATTAGCATGTTTTAACCACTCTTAATAATGGTATATTATCAGATACTCAACAAGAAGGTTTGAGTTCGTTATTACTGAAACAGAACCCAAGTGGTAAATATAAAGAAAATAAATCTGGTATACTCTTTGTAAATTGTATCATAAATAAAACTGGTGGAGTTACACTGCCGTTCAAAAGTTTGGGTTCACTTAGAAATGTCCTTGTTTTTTAAAGAAACCAAAAATCCATAAAAATAACATCAAATTGATCAGAAATACATTGTTAATGTTGTAAATGACTATTGTAGCTGGAAACAGCTTATTTTCAATGGAATATCTACATAGGCGTACAGAGGTCCATTATCAGCAACCATCACTCCTGTGTTCCAATGGCACTTTGTGTTAGCTAATCCAAGTTTATCATTTTAAAAGGCTAATAGATCATTAGAAAACCCTTTTATGTTAGCACAGCTGAAAAATGTTGTGCTGATTAAAGAAGCAATAAAACTGGCCTTCTTTAGACTAGTTGAGTATCTGGAGCATCAGGTAGGCTAGCGGTAGTGTCTGTCACACATGCAGCTAACAAAAATATATGGAAATGTTTTCTCTACTCAAAATTAGAAACAACTAATTGCAGCATTACAGCAAAAATGGAAGTGGAAGAGGGAGAAAGTAAATAACTTGTCTGTCGGCCCTGCATTAAAGAACAAAATTGGTTAAAGAAAATTGTGATCAATAAGAAAGTATACCAGTTTCTTTTAAGGACCAACAAATTGACAAAAAATGTAAATGTTTATGAATTCAGCACTTTTGTGCAACAGCACAGTTGGAAAATATATGGCAAACAGAAATCAAAACTGGATAGTTGGGAGGGGTTGAGGGTAGCTGAAGGATGTGATTAAAAACAAACAAATATACTGTGTCCGTAAAATGTATATAGTATGTATAAGCAGGAAGTAGAAGCCTAAGTGTTCATTAGTAGTCCATTAGTTTACTCCAATTAGGGGAGGGATGGTAGGGGTTAGGGGAAAATAATAAAGGAAAATATATATTTTTTTAAATATATATTTATACTGTATATATTTACAAAAAATATATATGGGGGATTGGATCTATCTGCAATAATAAAGCTGATCTACCTCCTCCCCAATTTTCATAGATTCTGTTAATTGACTACAGCTCAACCATAGTGCCCTCCAAGCTCATCACTAAACTAAGGACCCTGGGACTGAATACCTCCCTCTGCAACACGATCCAGGACTTCCTGACAGTCTGTCCGCAGGTGGTGAGGGTAGGCAACAACACATCCGTCATGCTGGTCCTCAACACGGGGGCCCCACAGGGGTGTGTGCTTAGAGCCCTCCTGTACTCCCTGTTCACCCACAACTCCAACATCATCATTAAGTTTGCAGACGACACAACGGTGGTAGGACATATCACTGACAACGATGAGACCGCCTACAGGGAGGATGTCAGAGACCTGGCAGTGTGGTGCCAGGTCATCAACCTCTCCCTCAACATCAGCAAGACAAATTAGCTGATCGTGGACTACATGAAATGGAGGGCCGAGCACGCCCCCATTCACATTGACAGGGCTGTAGTGGAGCGGGTCCAGAGCTTCTGAGGACCTATCATGGTCCTAACACACCAACACAGTCATGTAGAGGGCATTACAATGCCTCTTCCCCCTCAGGAGGCTGAAAAGATTTGGAATGGGCCTTCAGATCCTCAAAAAGTTCTACAGCTGCACCATTGAGAGCATCTTGACTGGCTGCATCACCGCTTGGTATGGCAACTGCTTGGCGTACGACCTCAAGGCACTACAGAGGGTAGTGCGTACAGCCCAGTACATCATCACCAAGTCATGCTCTGCTCCCTCTGCTACCACATAGCAAGCGGTACCAGAGAGCCAAGTCTGGGACCAAAAGGCTCCTGAACAGCTTCTAACGCCAAGCCATAAGACTGCTGAACCTCCTTTATTTTTTTTTTCTTTCTCTATGCACACTGACTGGACTCTACCCACATAGTCACACATACCACACCGACACTCCCACACACACACTACATACGCTCACACATACATGAATATTGATGCAACCCACATTTACACATAGACACACTTTCACACTCTTCACATACAGTACACTGCTGCTACTCTGTTTATTATCTATCCTGATTGCCTAGTCACTTTTACCCCAGCCTACATGTACATACAGTGGGGAGAACAAGTATTTGATACACTGCCGATTTTGCAGGTTTTCCTACTTACAAAGCATGTAGAGGTCTGTAATTTTTATCATAGGTACACTTCAACTGTGAGAGACGGAATCTAAAACAAAAATCCAGAAAATAAAATTGTATGATTTTTAAATAATTAATTAGCATTTTATTGCATGACATAAGTATTTGATCACCTACCAACCAGTAAGAATTCCGGCTCTCACAGACCTGTTAGTTTTTCTTTAAGAAGCCCTCCTGTTCTCCACTCATTACCTGTATTAACTGCACCTATTTGAACTCTTTACCTGTATAAAAGACACCTGTCCACACACTCAATCAAACAGACTCCAACCTCTCCACAATGGCCAAGACCAGAGAGCTGTGTAAGGACATCAGGGATAAAATTGTAGACCTGCACAAGGCTGGGATGGGCTACAGGACAATAGGCAAGCAGCTTGGTGAGAAGGCATTAACTGTTGGCGCAATTATTAGAAAATGGAAGAAGTTCAAGATGATGGTCAATCTCCCTCGGTCTAGGGCACCATGCAAGATCTCACCTCGTGGGGCATCAATGATCATGAGGAAGGTGAGGGATCAGCCCAGAACTACACGGCAGGACCTGGTCAATGACCTGAAGAGAGCTGGGACCACAGTCTCAAAGAAAACCATTAGTAACACACTATGCCGTCATGGATTAAAATCCTGCAGCGCACGCAAGGTCCCCCTGCTCAAGCCAGCGCATGTCCAGTCCCGTCTGAAGTTTGCCAATGACCATCTGGATGATCCAGAGGAGGAATGGGAGAAGGTCATGTGGTCTGATGAGACAAAAATATAGCTTTTTGGTCTAAACTCCACTCGCCGTATTTGGAGGAAGAAGAAGGATGAGTACAACCCCAAGAACACCATCCCAACCGTGAAGCATGGAGGTGGAAACATCATTCTTTGGGGATGCTTTTCTGCAAAGGGGACAGGACGACTGCACCGTATTGAGGGGAGGATGGATGGGGCCATGTATTGCGAGATCTTGGCCAACAACCTCCTTCCCTTAGTAAGAGCATTGAAGATGGGTCGTGGCTGGGTCTTCCAGCATGACAATGACCCGAAACACACAGCCAGGGCAACTAAGGAGTGGCTCTGTAAGAAGCATCTCAAGGTCCTGGAGTGGCCTAGCCAGTCTCCAGACCTGAACCCAATAGAAAATATTTGGAGGGAGCTGAAAATCCGTGTTGCCCAGTGACAGCCCCAAACCTGAAGGATCTGTATGGAGGAGTGGGCCAAAATCCCTGCTGCAGTGTGTGCAAACCTGGTATAGAACTACAGGAAACGTATGATCTCTGTAATTGCACCAAATATTAATTGTACCAAATATTAAGTTCTGCTTTTCTGATGTATCAAATACTTATGTCATGCAATAAAATGCAAATTAATTACTTAAAAATCATACAATGTGATTTTCTGAATTTTTGTTTTAGATTCCGTCTCTCACAGTTGAAGTGTACCTATGATAAAAATTACAGACCTCTACATGCTTTGTAAGTAGGAAAACCTGCAATATCGGCAGTGTATCAAATACTTGTTCTCCCCACTGTATTACCTCAACTACCTCGTACCCCTGGACATTGACTAGGTACCGGTTCTCTTTGTGTACAGCCCCATTATTGTTATTTTATTTCACAGCTCTTCCCAACTTTGCATTGTTGGGAAAGGGCTTGTAAGTAAGCATTTCACAGTAAAGTCTAAACCTTTTGTATTTGGAGCATGTGATATATATATATTTTTTTTTATGTACATATTTGAAATGTGTATTTACATCAAGTCAATCGGGGGATTTAGTTATTTTTACCAGAAGGGAATGGGTCAGAATCGACATGGTAAACCTTTACCTGCGCACTGAAGGCAGCAGCCCTAACCACTAGACCACAGTTGAACACAATTTCGAGTTAATTCGTAACTTTAGGATACACTAGACACTTATGTCGTAGCCTAGTGGAGACCAATATCTATCTTGTGTTATTAAGCTATATAAAACAACAGTTGGTGATGTGTATGGCTGCATTTCAGATACATTTTTGTAAATTTCAATGTTCCAGTAATGGGACCTAGGCCTAGAGTTTGAGCGAGTGAGAGATAAGATAATTTTAGATAAGCCCTGATCCCAATGACTCGACTGCCCCGCATGGAGAGAAAGAGAACTGCTCATTTTCAGCCAATCACAAGGCTCTCTTGTCGCAGATCATTTTCCTGATGCATCAGAAAAATCTGATGCATCAGGAAAATGATCTGCGACAAGAGAGTGATTAAGATCCGACATCTGTACATCACTGTAAATGGGTAAACTTAGGAGCAGACATGTGGAGATAATGTCACGATAAGACCAGAAACCACTTCTCCTATACCTCACAGGCTGCTGTTGTGCGTGGTGCGCTGCGACGGTGTGTGCGTGAGCACGAAGCTCTCCGTGCACTGCTGGCTGCTGGAGGACAGCGACCTCCTGGGCGAGCGCTGGAACCGGTTCCATCGGTTGAAGTAGCTGCCAGCGGTCCAGGTGCGCTGGCGCTTCCGCAGGTACTCCTTATAGTTCTTGGTGAGTAGCGTGTAGAGGAAAGGGTTGATGCAGCTGTTGGAGTACGTGAGACAGGTGGTCAAGTAGTTGATGTTGCGCTTGGCCTTGGTGGAGAGGTGGATGGAGGGCTGGAACTGACCCAGGAGCTGCCAGATCCAGAAGGGCAGGAAACAAGCCCAGAACAGCAGAACAATGGTGAGGATCAGATAGAGGACCTAGAGGATAGAGAAACACAAGATGGAGTTAGAAATAGACCAGGTATAGGACCTAGAGGATAGAGAAACACAAGATGGAGTTAGAAATAGACCAGGTAGAGGACCTAGAGGATAGAGAAACACAAGATGGAGTTGGATAACAACCTTTTCTGAGTCAAGATCAGTTTCTGAGTCAAAATTCAAGCTGACATCTACCGTTCAGATTTATTTTTTAACATTACATGAAAAAAATAAACCTATGCAACATTGCCCAATTAAAAACAGTCCTGTAGTAATTAGGTTTGTTACGTAGGCTATAGGCCCAATACATTATCACTGCATATTGGCTTTTCTTGAATTTCCCTGACAATACATTGTTGTTCTCCTCAGACCACCTGAGGTAGGCTATGTGATCACACCTGAGGTAGGCTATATGATCACAGCGGTAATAAAACAGTTGTTGGATTACTTGTAAGGCACAAATGAGTGAGCATACATTTAAATAATTCGCTTTATTTATTTTAACTGGGCTGATGGAGCCTGCATCTGATGGTCAGTCTCAGCGGAAAGAGAGGGCAGCAGACTGAGGGTCCGCCTCTCAACATCCCTCCACTCTCCCTCTCAACGTCCCTCCTCTCTCTCCCTCACAACGTCCCTCCACTCTCCCTCTCAACGTCCCTCCACTCTCCCTCTCAACGTCCCTCCGCTCTCCCTTTCCTCCACTGACACTGACCATAAAGGGACACTGTCTTCCAGCTCATGGCGAAACTCGAGTCACACCGCATTATTTCTGCACAAATCCATGTTGTTGCTCCTACTGTATTACCAAAGAAAGTGAAATATTCCTCAATAATAAAAAAGCCCAAGACAAGGCACTGCCTCGCATGCAGTGCTAGAGGCGTTACTACACTCTTAGAAGTAAAGGTGCTATCTAGAACCTAAAAGGGTTCTTCGGGCTGTCCCCATAGAAGAACCCTTTTTGGTTCCTGGCAGAACCTTTTTGAGTTCCATGTAGAACCCATTACACAGAGGGTTCTACATGGAACCCAAAATAGTTCTGCCTGGAACCAAAAGGGTTACTCAAAGGGTTCTCCTAGGGGGCCAGCCAAAGAACCCTTTTTTCTAAGAGTGTACAGATTTCATATCTCGGGCTGTGCCACAATCCCATAGGACGGCGCACAATTAGCCCAGCGTCGTCCAGGTTAGGGGAGGGTTTGGCCGTTTGGGCTTTACTTGGCTCATCGCACTCTAGAGGCTCCTTGTGGCGGGCCGGGTGCCTGCTCCGACACATTAGTGCGACTGGTGGGTGTTAAAGAGCGCGGTTAGGCGGGTCATGTTTCGGAGGACGCATGACTCCACCTTCGCCGAGCCCGAGCCCGTTGGGGAGTTGCAGCGATGAGCCAAGATCGAAAATTGGGGAGAAAAATTGGGTAAAATACCAAAAATCTAAAATAATACAAAAATAAATATATAATAAAAGCCCAAGCCGCTAGTAATAACTATGCAATTTTTTCTACTCATTCATTGCAGCTGCAGTGCTGGTTGTAACGCAAGTGGAAGTAGAAATAAGACACATTTTATGGCTTATAAAAGTATTTAAAGAAGTGTTGACAGCGCTGAGTAAAAACTTGAACATGAACTCATTCATAAAACAGCAAGTCTTTGCTATATTTGTCTCTCATGGTTTAAAATGTTTAGAAATCTCACAGTATCAACTTTGCTGTAGCTTTCTTTTACACCTGCTACGTTACTGCAGATACGCAGTGGTGGAAAAAGTACTCAATTGTCAAACTTGACTAAAAGTAAAGAAAATGTAAAATGATTCAAGTAAAAGTGAAAGTCACCCAGTAAAATACTACTTGAGTAAAAGTCTAAAAGTATTTGTTTTAAAATATACTATCCGATTGGCCAGCGGTAGGCCTATAGTGCACTTGATTTTCAAAATCCTTATTTCATGCAAAGCAGGCTGCACCTTTTTCTTGTATTTAAAATGTACGGATAGCCAGGGGCACACTCCAACACGCAGAAATAATTTGCAAACAAAGCATGTGTGTTTGGTGAGTCTGCCAGATCAGAGGCAGTAGGGATGACTACGTGTTTTCTTGATAAGTGTGTGAATTTCCAAAATGTTCCTGTCCTGCTAAGCATTCAAAAGGTTTTTTGGGTTGTCAGGGTAAATGTATGGAGTAAAAAGTACAATATTTTCTTTAGGAATGTAGTGAAGTAAAAGTTGTCCAAAATATAAATCGTAAAGTAAAGTACAGATACCCCAAAAAACACGACTTAAGTAGTACTTTAAAGTATTTTTACTTAAGTACTTTGCAACACTGTCGACTAGGAATGCCTTGGAGATCAACCAGTCAATCGCGAGGATAGAAAAACACAAATGGAGCTACAAATATATCAGCTAGCAGACCTAGAGGACAAGAATTTACAGCAATCAATCACATGAAGTTGTTTTACCAAAGGATATTCCTTTGACATCTAAATGATGGTTAGACAAAAGGTGATACTTAGTTTGATTGACATAGAGATACTTAGTTTAATTGACTGACCTTTTGATTGGGTAGTTTCTTGGTCTGTTTGAAGGTTTCTGTCTGAGAGATCCAGTAGGTACGAGCCAGCCCGATGTAGAGAAAGCCTATGATCATCCCCGGAGCCACGATGCTGGTACAGAAAAGGAATGTGATGTACACCTTGTAGGACAGCGGTGACATGGTCGGCTGGCACATGGCCTTGCTCCCCACCGTCATCATCTGAATGCTGAGGATCATGGGTAAAGTCAGGATCAGGGAAGCCACCCATACAAGCACTGCAATGGCTTTGCGGTAGCTCTTGGACCGCTTGACTGTGTCCAGCGGTTTCAGCACAGCAAAGTACCTCTCCGTGCTCATGATGGTCAGCGTGAAAATGCTGGCGTGCATCGTCAGAAAATCCATGCTGATTAGAATCCTGCACCCAGCATCGCCGAAATACCAACCTTTCAGGAAGTATGTGCAGACCACGAACGGGATGGTCAACAGATAGAGGAGATCAGCCAGGGCTAAGTTGATGATGTAAATATACATGGACGCCGCGGAACGCATGGAGTGACACATGACCACGAGGGTGTAGATGTTTCCGGAGACGCCGACCAGACACATGAGGGAGAGAATACAGCCTATGGTGAAGGTGGCGGCGGTGTCTTCGGAAGAGGAAGGGGTGGAGTCTAAAGGCGAGTCGGTGGCATTGGGGATCAGCTCTATAAGGACCAGCAGGGGCTCCATGGATACCGTAGTCATCACTACGGAGATAGAGGGGAGGGGGTTTACTTTATTAAGATCCCCATTTAGCTGCTGCACATGAAACATACAAATACATGACAAAGTACAGAACAGTTATAGACAAGAACAACATAAGAAATGACATTTAAAAAATAAAAACATTTCAAGAGTAATATATTGGAAAGACACCAAGAGACAACAAAAATACTATTTAGACACTATTCATATTCTTATATACAGTACAGTTAAATTAGAACTGTAGAAAGAGAAGAGGCTCTGTGGTACAAGATGATAAAAAGACTGAAACCATGAAAGACTGTCATGCATGTTGTTGATGTTAGTTCTGTGTGTGCAGTTAAGGGAAAGGCATACTGCTTTGTATGAATGGGGTAATTGGGGAGGAGGAGAGGAGAGAGAAATAAACAAGGAAAACATTATTATTCATTGTTCATTATTAGTATGTCTTCAACAACAACAGATGCTCCATGTTTATTAGGGGCGAGAGGTAGGGGGGAATGGGATATACATTTATATTTTCTTATTGGATCACTTGAACAAGAACATTATTGTTCAGAGAGAGAGAGAGAGATAGATATGAAAGTGTTGCTAGACTGAACCAATTAGGATTAAAAGTCTCCCAGACCTGCATCAAATACAGCTAGCAGTATGCTTTTTGGTCTCACTAATGAAGATCTGGAAGCGTGATGTAATGAACATAATTAGATACTTCTGGGCTACAACGTCTGCGGCCCAAACCTTATTGGCAGATTGTGCAGACCCAGATTAAGCCAATTCCTGGACTAGAAAACACTTTCAATGGAGATTGTCCATTGCCTTTTTAATATAGAAGTAGATTTAAGGTTGTGGGAAACTGGCCTGTTAATCTAGAACAATCTCCATAAACAATCTACATTAAATCAAATGCTGATTACGCTGCTTTAATGGTAGAACAGGGATAAACCCCAGGGAAAATAAACTTTTTTTAAAAAAGCCCATTTTAAGGAGCATAAAAAAACATATTTCTTCAGATTTAAGGTAAAATGCAATTCTATTCAGCAATAGGAAAATGTAATCATGTTCCAGTATGGTTAGGTTGGTGCCTCAAAGACACACCATAGACACGATTTACAGTAGTACAATAATGGCAAGATGAACAAACATTCAACTCTTATGAGAATAATGTATTTTATGCAATACTTAACTGTATTGACGGACTGGAATAAAAACGTCAGCGACCTGCAATAGTGGCTTAAATGCACTGTGGTTTAATACTGAGTACACTCTTAGAAAAAAATGGTTCCAAAACGGTTCTTTGGCTGTCCCCATAGGAGAACCCTTTCGGGTTCCTGGTAGAACCATTTTGGGTTCCATTTAGAACCCTCTGTGGAAAGGGTTCAACATCAAACCCAAAGGGGTTCTGTCTGGAACCAAAAAGGGTTCTTCACAGGGTTCTCCTACAGGGACAGCCGAAAACCCCCCTTAGGTTCCAGATATAACCTTTTTTTTCTAAAAGTGTAGGATCAGGATAATTACCACTTAGGAATCAGATATCCTGGTCCCTCCCTGTACGCAAATTATTTGAAGCATATTGTTTCCAAATAATATAAATGTATTTACTTTAAGACACATACTCGTGTCATAGGTCAATGGTGCCACCTGTCAATGATTTTAGTAGGCAAGATAATGATGATTTAAATGGTGTCACTGTCCAGGTCTGTCTCAATCATGTCTACTAATGTGGTCATAACCAGGACAAAAGACACATGTCAGTACCAGGTATAAATGAGGCTTTTGTCTGCCTGTTGGTGTGTGTGTGTGTGTGTGTGTGTGTGTGTGTGTGTGTGTGTGTGTGTGTGTGTGTGTGTGTGTGTGTATCTGTGTGTATCTGTGTGTGTTTGTGTGGTGTGTGTGTGTGTGTGTGTGTGTGTGTGTGTGTGTGTGGTGTGTGTATGTGTGTGTGTGTGTGTGTGTGTGTGTGTGTGTGTGTGTGTGTGTGTGTGTGTGTGTGTGTGTGTGTGTGTATACAAAGTATCTTACCTTGATTGTAAGTTGCAGACACACTGGCAGCCTGAACAGAAAGATTCAGCATGTAGCTCCGTTAGCCCGTTGAACGATCACCTAGCTCACTCTGGTCTCCCAACTTCACATATACTGCTGGAATGTCTAGAGCCAAAAAAGTCCAAACAGATCCTTAGGGAATCTAGTGATCCTGTGCATTTCAATTGAGATAAATAAAAAATCCTGGATCTCGAGTTTGGGTAAGAAAAATCCTTTGCCATAACACCACTTTCTTCATAGTTTCATTTACCATAGTATGTAGTCTCAGTCAAAAGGTGAATGAATCCGAGATGGACTAAAACTTATCCTGCTCTCTCTGTCTCTCAGTGCATCTTGAGAGTACCTTCCACAGGTTTGATTGACAGCTTCAACATGCCAGCGGAGAAATTGAATGTTGAGGCAAACGAAAAAAAAACATCTGAAATTATTAGGAGAAAAAGGAACGTTTCCTCATGGGAGTAGAGAGTGGCTGAGGTGACAAATCACATTAAGCTACAGCTGGTTACGGAGAATCCCCTTCACTGAGAGACTGAGAGATACTCTCCTACAGAGACTGAGAGAGAGAGAGAGAGAGAGAGAGAGAGAGGGAGGGAGGGAGGGAGGGAGGGAGGGTGGGGAGGGAGGGAGGGAGGGAGGGAGGGAGGGTGAGGAGGGAGGGAGGGAGGGAGAGAGGGAGGGAGGGACACAAATAGAGAGCCACTCTCGCAAACGAGAGAGAGAGAGAGAGAGAGAGCGAGAGAGAGAGAGAGAGAGAGAGAGAGAGAGAGAGAGCTGGAGAGAGAGAGAGAGAGAGAGAGAGAGAGAGAGAGAGAGAGAGAGAGAGAGAGAGAGAGAGAGAGAGCTGGAGAGAGAGAGAGGGGGGCATGAATTAGGAAGGAAATGTATTCTGTTCTCTCTCCTCTACCTGCTCACGAGCTATTTATGTGAAAAAGTGTGTGTCACAAGCAGATATGCTGCCCAGGACTGACTGTCATTTAACACACACACATTCCACTGGACAAAAACTGGTTGAATCAACGTTGTTTCAGCGTAAATTCTCAACATATTGTGACATGTAATCTATGTGGAAAATACATTTGAATTTGAAAAAAGTAATTAACAAAATAGTTTTCAGGGTGAAATTTCAAGAACAGGATTCTGTCATAATGTTAACCAAATTTCAACATGGACACACCATCTGTAAAATATGTTGTATTTATACCTTATTTATACATTTATAAAATAAAGTCAACGTTATATCCACTATCAGAATAAAACAATAGTACCTCCTAATGGAGAAATGTTCTATATACAGCGATTCCTTTGGTCTCCCATCCAGGGGTTTAACCAAGCCCAGCGCTGCATAGCTATGATCTTCGTGATAATGATTGTTGAGAATTCTCCACTAAATAACTAAATAGATTCACTGTTACTATCAAAGTCATTCCAAAGGGTAAGTTTAACAGAGCAAATTAAATGTGAAAATACTTTATCACTTGGTTATAATACATATGACTATGTAGGCCTATGTGGCATTTGCAAAGTCATCAACAGCTATTGTTTCAATTCATCCCAGAATTCACCTTAAAATAAACAATGGAATAGGGTTTCAAGCTCTGGTTGATTTAAATCTAATGATATTTAGTGACATTGTATTGTGTTCGGTTGTCAACGCAACCAAATATCAACATTATCTTTGTCTCTGCCACTTAGTCTGTCCTTTGATTCCAGTTTGTCTACAAATTAATACTTTATTTGTTTGATTCATGTAAAAAATGTAAGTTAAAGCATATGAATAAATCAAACTTTATTGAAAGTACATTTAAAGTTTGATATGATTCAGTCCTATTCTTTAACATACATTTTCGGGTTGTGATGGAGACATGAATCCAACATATCAATTATTAATTTGTAGATATTAATTAATAGCCATAATAGGTGTGCTAGCTCTGGAATGGCTGGGGGTCACTGAGGAGAGAATTGAGAACTACTGACTAGTCAACAGTTTTCAATTGACACAAGGTCATACGTGAGTCTTTCACAAGACACCGTCACATGGCCATAGTCCTACTGTGGATATAACACGGCATTGCATAACTCAACACACAACACAACACAGTAGATAAACTGGAATACAGATTGAAGCCAGCCTCTAGTCTTGAGAGCCTGACAAACTCAACTGTGCTTCAGTGCAACCAGTGACCTTGTGTTTCCACATGGACCCTACTGTTACAAATAATATGGTTTATTAGCTAATATAAAATGAACTGAAGTAATAAATAAATCTAAGGCATTTGCCAAAGCTGTAGACACATTCTCTCGTGAGGATATCAAAACTATACAGTTGTATTAAAGTTTCTGACAGGGTCAGCACGGTGTCCCGCTGGTGCAGTATCCGTAAGGACGGTAATGAAAGATGACATTTACACTACAGATGGGGCTTGGATGGAGGTGGATTGTGGGAGAATCTATCTGGATTGCTGCTTTTCTAATGTTCTCTGTTACTCCTGTCTCACTCTCCAATTCTCCGTGTTTTAGTTCCATAACGTTAGTGTCATTAAAATATTTAACATCAGTGAATTACAATTTTTTTTAGAAACATATTTACTGTATTCATGATGAATAGTGAATATGTGTCTTGCGTATTAAAAGTCATGAATACATTTCAATAAAAAAAGTCTTACAATCAGAAACGTTCACCTCCCTGTACACTGTAATTCAGACCCTGTGTGTTACCTTATTTATGGATGACCTTAAACTCACTTTGAGCTGAGTTTGTTGATTCAACTACAATTGTAAGGCAACCCAGATGCAATAGGATTGTGAGTTTGCTCAACAAAATAGCATTAAAGTTGATTTAAATTTACAATTATAAGGCAACCAGCTGTAGCAGGATTGTGAGTTTTGTCAACAGTTGGATATTTAACTGAACCTTCCAAAAGCATTTATAATTTTACTCTACAAGTTTTTTTCAAATTCAGTACACTTCAAACAGAGTTTTTGAGTGAACAAACTTTTTTGCTCAATTTCCTGTCCTTCTGAAGTCCACTCAACTCATGAAATAAGACTGATTAAGCAATACATGAAGTTGGCTTCTTTACAGCACAGGCATCTATCTATGCATAATCTTACCCTCTCTCTGGTAAATGCACTAACCTGAGGCATTATTCACCATACAGGACAAGGACTTATCAGGATTTTTTTCTGGTTGATTTATGAGTGCCTCTTTGTAACCCAGAGGTCAAACTTTAATTGATACAGATTTTAGCTGTCGATATCGATACAATGATATGGTCTACATGTGCGTGTGTTTGTTTATGTGTGTGTGTGTGTGTGTGTGTGTGTGTGCGTGTGTGTGTGCTTATATGTGTGTGTGTGTGTGTGTGTGTGTGTGTGTGTGTGTGTATGTGGTGTGTGTGTGTGGTGTGTGTGTGTGTGTGTGTGTGTGTGTGTGTGTGTGTGTGTGTGTGTGTGTGTGTGTGTGTGTGTGTGTGTGTGTGTGTGTGTGTGTTGTGTGTGTTGTTAGTGTGTGTGTGTGTGTGTGTGTGTGTGTGTGTGTGGGCAGAGGTTTGTATACACACACACACACACACACACACACACACACACACACACACACACCACACACACACACACACACACACACATACCACACAAACACACACAGATACACACAGATACACACACACACACACACACACACACACACACACACACACACACACACACACACACACACACCACACACACACACGCACACCACACACACACACGCACACACATACACACACACACACACACACACACACAGATACACACACACACACACTCACACACACACACAGATACACACACACACACACACACACACACTCACACACACACACACACCACACACACACACACACACACACCACACACACACACACACACACACACACACACACACACACACACACACACACACACAGATACACACACACACACACACACACACACACACACACACACTCACACACACACACACCACACACACACACACACACACACACCACACACACACACACACACACACACACACACACACACACACATAAGCTCTCTAACCAGAATCATGTCTCTCCTGCATACAGAGGTCCATCCAAGTGCTAAAATCTCAGAAATCACTTGAGACAATTGACCCTTCGCTAAGCCTCGCCCTCCATGGTTACTGTTGCAACCTCGGTCAACATTATCCCGGAAAGCCTGTTTCCTAATACAACCACTGGCGAAAAACTCTCACAATGATCTCAAAACTGTTTTTTTTTTATACATAATTAAATTAAACACAGACTACACTTTGGTAATCAGGAGACTTTCAAATATGTTCT
Source organism: Thymallus thymallus (assembly GCA_023634145.1). NCBI lineage: Eukaryota > Metazoa > Chordata > Actinopteri > Salmoniformes > Salmonidae > Thymallus > Thymallus thymallus. The sequence continues at coordinate 5,749,319 of CM042386.1, forward strand.
GGACTGTCATTAAAATCGCTTCATGGGAACCTGGTAAAATGAAGGTTGTAGTGTGGCTAGCACCTGGATGGTTCTTCATGTACTGTCAGCATGTTGGTGTGTCTAATCAAAAATGTATCTTTTGACCAATTGGTAAATTAATTGTGTAGATAGATAGATAGATAGATAGATAGATAGATAGATAGATAGATAGATAGATAGATAGATAGATAGATAGATAGATAGATAGATAGATAGATAGATAGATAGATAGATAGATAGATAGATAGATAGATAGATAGATAGATAGATAGATAGATAGATAGATAGATAGATACTTTATTGAATGTCTCTATCATAATCCTTTAAAATGTTATTGGAGTTTTTACCCTTGTAGGATAGCCAGAATCAGGGTGACTAAATCAATGGAGGCCTGAGAAGAAAGTGGTCAAGAATCAGGCTGGATTCTGCTTAACTCATTATCAGGTTTGAAAAATACTCAATCAATACTCCATTTAGTCATTTAAACAATTTGTTTTTGGATGAAAACTCTGTTTTGCAATGTCCTCGATGGCTTCCATGCGTTTAAAACGTGAGCTTGTCCGAGATGTCGGACTCGGCAACAGTTTCTATCCATTGTAGCGCTGCGATTGGTTGCCCCACATTTTAGGGTGGGGCTTAGCAAAGGGTCACTTGAGACTGTTAGAGAGAACCAACGGCCCATTCCAGACCCCCATCCACAAACACACATCCCATGACAACCCAAAGACCAGACTCATTATCTGCAAAAGCTCAGCCTGTCCACTAGTCTACACCTCTGGGACTACAGCTTGAGGAAATTGTATAAAACACACCTTAATAATAATCACACATTTTACCAAATTATATACAGTACATGAATACAGAAAGGGCTGGGTAAATAAATCAGATGAAGGCGTGCTATGAAGAGTAGCATCGGAGGCAGGGATGAGACAGGTCTGTTTTTTATTTGTGTGTATGAACGTGTGTTTATTTTGATGTACCATATCTCTGTATGTAAAGTGTGTTATAACTCACAACCTCTAGAATACGTGGGTTCTTTGTACTCTCCATCTTTCATTTTTGGAGCCATATAAATATTGCTATTCACATGAAAATAACCTGAGTATGTATGTATGTGTGTGTGTGTGTGGTGATTACTTGCGAGAACACCCCTGACCCCTGGCAGTCCATTTGTTTCTGTGTCATACTATCAGCTATCCTCTTACACCCCAATAATCAGGCTGGTACAACGCTATTTAATCAGCAGGGTGTGTGAAAGACCTCCCGCCCATGCGCGCGCGTGCGTGTGCTTATGAGTTTCAAATACACCAGATTGTTTTGTTCTCCTGTGGCTTTGAAAGGCACATCTGGAACGCATCAGACTGCAATTCATTACCTCTGTCTGGAACTAAGGGCTGTATTCAATTCGTATCGCGTAAGAGACACGTGTTATAGCCCAACTTAAATGTAAAGACAATGTTCCAGCGTTCGCAGGGACTGCCTTCATGTTAAACATTGCCCTTAAGGAAAAAACCACATGATTTCACATGTGGATTGAAATTTCCACATGATGCCCTGCAAACAAGTCGTTTGGATGTCCATGGAATGTCAGAGTTTCCAACGTACATATTTGACACAATGTATGTTTATTTATACAGTAATTATTATTCAACATGTCCTCACAAATTCACAACCTCTTGGTTCACAGCAGTCCAATCTTCCTGTTAGGCCACCGTGTTTCTGTCAATAACTGATTTCACCTGTATTCCTACACTTTGGACTTCAACGTAAATCAGCTTTGTAAAATACATTCAATAAAAAAACGATTATATTTATCATAGTTATTCAGTAGTTACATTAAAACAGAATAAATATCCCACCAACATTAGACAGATTAACAGTGCAGAGATGTACTATAGGTAATGAATGTGTAGAGGTCTTCTGAGAATGCTACAGACTTTGTGGCTCAGCAGAAAGATCAGCGTTCAAATCCCAGATGGGGTCATATTGAAAAGTCATCACTAAGTCATATTGTCATTGGTTAAAGACTTTTACACCATACCATTGAATTACATTCCTTACAAAAAAACACGTGAGATTTGCAGTTTCACATGTGATAGAACTGTTTTCAAATGTTAAACTGACATTTTCATGTGAAAATAAAAGAGACACATGTGAGGTCAGTTGTTCACATGCAAAACCATATGTTCACATTTATTCAAAATAGAGTTCACATGTTAACACCATCTTTTCACATGTGAGGAGAAAAACATGTTTTCACCTCATGTGAATTACAGTTTCACATAAAAAAAACTTTCACGTGAAATCTAATTTGCATTTTCACATGGGAAAAACTCTCACATGTGGAATTGCATATACACGTGAACATTTTTGTCACGTGTAGTTTCATGATATCACATGTTCATTTTACACAGTCACTTCACATACAATCACGTGTGATCACATGAGCTCACGGCCCAATCGGAAATTACCTTTACATTTTAAAATGGATCTTCCGCGATACGGATTGAATCCAGGTGGTGTGAGAGAGAAAGAGACCGAGGCAGAGATAGGGAAAGGGGGGAGGGGTAGACAAATATAGACAGAGTACAGTATACCTGACAGAATACAGTATACCTGACAGAATACAGTATACCTGACAGAATACAGTATACCTGACAGAATACAGTATACCAGACAGAATACAGTATACCAGACAGAGTACAATATACCTGACAGGGTACAGTATACCTGACAGAATACAGTATACCTGACAGAATACAGTATACCAGACAGAGTACAATATACCTGACAGGGTACAGTATACCTGACAGAATACAGTATACCAGGCAGAGTACAATATACCTGACAGGATACAGTATACCTGACAGAATACAGTATACCAGACAGAGTACAATATACCTGACAGGGTACAGTATACCTTACAGTATACCTGACAGAATACAGTACACCAGACAGAGTACAGTACACCAGATAGAGTACAGTATACCAGAAAGAATACAGTATACCTGACAGAGTACAATATACCTGATAGAGTACAGTATACCAGACAGAGTACAGTATACCTTACAGAGTACAGTACACCTGACAGAGTACAGTATACCTTACAGTATACCAGACAGAGTACAGTATACCAGACAGAGTACAGTATACCTTACAGAGTACAGTACACCTGACAGAGTACAGTATACCTTACAGTATACCAGACAGAGTACAGTATACCAGACAGAGTACAGTACACCAGATAGAGTACAGTATACCAGAAAGAATACAGTATACCTGACAGAGTACAATATACCTGATAGAGTACAGTATACCAGACAGAGTACAGTATACCTTACAGAGTACAGTACACCTGACAGAGTACAGTATACCTTACAGTATACCAGACAGAGTACAGTATACCAGACAGAGTACAGTATACCAGACAGAGTACAGTACACCTGACACAGTACAGTATACCTGACAGAATACAGTATACCTTACAGTATACCTGACAGAATACAGTATACCTGACAGAGTACAGTGTCTGAGCAGTTGGTAGGTCATTGCTCTCCAGATGAATCTACTTCATGTCCTATGCCGTGTTAAACCTCTGTGTGAAGTGAGAGAGAGGTCTGGAGGATGTGATGACTTTATAGTGAGAGAGGAGAGGCCAGAGCATCAGGGTTCACAGCAGAGATAGACTGCTATATGGCAGGGTAAGCAAGGCTTGGCACTGCTAACTGACAGACAGACAGACGTAACCCTACAGGCTTCCACTAGGCCATAGACCAGGGGCTGTGGTTATGACGAGGGACAGATAGGATACACTTTATGTAAACAGTTATGTAATGAAAGCCGCTATGTGTGAGAATGTGCGGTCTCTGTGTGTGTGTGTGTGTGTGTGTGTGTGTGTGTGTGTGTGTGTGTGTGTGTGTGTGTGTGTGTGTGTGTGTGTGTGTGTGTGTGTGTGTGTGTGTGTGTGTGTGTGTGTGTGTGTGTGTGTGTGTGTGTGTGTGTGTGAAGAGAGCGAAAGAGAGAGAACAAGAGATATTGAATGAGAGAGAGAGAGGGAGAGAGAGCGAGAGAGAGAGATGGGGAAAGTGTGTTTAAGGCGAAAAATATTTGCAAGCCATGAAACACTGTCACTCTCGACTCTGGATGGTCCCAGGTAACCCTGGAGACACACACGCCACACTCATTTAATCAAAACTGTCAAGGACACTGGCTTGTGTCTGATGTAGAAAACAGATTTTGTGTGACTAGTTAAACCTGTAGGTCCAGACATCTGATACTACTCAGCTTTGGAAACATTCTCCTCTCCTAGACACAACCATCTCAGACAAAACCTGTCTTTTCAGTTTCAATCAACAGTGTGGAGATTTGCCTGCTGAGTATTTCTGAGCCAGTATTCGATTTGATCATCCTTGCAAACAATGGAGCTTTATAAGGAATTTCAACCGTGTTTCAGAGATTGCATTCAAGGTAAAGGCTGCAGATGTCGGATCAACTGAAAATGTTATTTAAATGTCAGGTGCATTCAGATGTTGGATTGAATCCAGGCCCTAGACTGCTGCTACTGAAGGTGCTGTTGATGCAGTTGTTCAGCCCTACGCTTTCTCACCTGAGTAGTTAAACGATGTAGCAAAATGCCTCACCGTCTGGAGTCTGGCAATGGTTGCAGTGTCTTGTAATAAAGGAACAGTGTGTGTTAACGTGTGTCTTTGTTCAGGTGTGTGTGTCCACATACTCAGCCCCATACTGCCCCCTAGCAGTGGATACAGAACACTCCTACTATGATGCTGTTTTTATTTTTCCCTCCGTAGCATTCAGACCATCACTCATTTAACTCAGCTTGGGGAAGTGTTTCTCTACAATGTTTGTATAGGGTAACTGGGACAACATGTTAATTCAAGAAACACACTTTGATTTACTCTATGCATCTCCCTCTCCCTCTCCCTCTCCCTCTCCCTCTCCCTCTCCCTCTCCCTCTCCCTCTCCCTCCTAGCTCTCTTTCTCTCAATTTCTCTGTCTTCCTGGGAATACTAGAAGAGCATATTCTCAGCTATACTATGAGTTCCTAGCCCAGGTGTGTTATAGCAATGACAGGAGAGTGAAAGTGACAGAGATGCTGCCAAGAAAAGCTGACCTGTTTCAAACCGTATGATATATTCTGCTGTTAGGTTATGAGTAATACTGTGTTGTCAAGGTGACACCCAGACTCTTCTACAGAGGTGTTCTCTTCAACCATCTGATGCTGTCAACACTCTGTCACCATGGCAACAGTGCATATCGCATATCGCCTGCTTCCTCACACAGTGTGTGTGTATGTGTGTGTGTGTGTGTGTGTGTGTGTGTGTGTAGGGTTGGGGTGTAACTGATAAAACATTTACACTGATAAAACTGACTCAGAAATAATTCATTGTGAGTTTGCGTTCCCTTTCAGAGGGACACAGTGACCCATGAAGATGTCTCGTGGACTCAGCAGAGCAACAGCCTAAATGTAAAAAATGTAATGGCTTATACTATACAGTTTATCTCACCCTCTTGCCCTGGGTTTGTGTTTGTGTGTGTTTGTGTGTGTGTGTGTGTGTGTGTGTGTGTGTGTGTGTGTGTGTGTGTGTTTGTTAGTGTATGTGTGTGTGTTTAGGAGACAGAGAGAGAAATACATTGTTTTTGTTGGCTTGCATAAGGTCAGAAAGTCGTTTACACTCAAACTTTTACACAGTGGGAGTTTGAGCACCTCTAACTCAATCTAGGGGTGATATTTGCTGCTGTGACTCTGGGTGAAGGACAGTGTGTGTGTGTGTGTGTGTGTGTGTGTGTGTGTGTGTGTGTGTGTGTGTGTGTGTGTGTGTGTGTGCCATTTCTCCTGGCAGGTGGTGCTGACACAGCTTATTCTTCTCAATAATGAGAACAGCGACCACACACACACACACACACACACACACACACACACACACACACACACACAAACACACACACACACACACACACACACACACACACACACACACACACAAACACACACACACACACACACACACACACACACACACACACACACACACACACACACAAACACACACCACACACACACAGATACAGAGAAATATATATAGCTCCCTACTGCTTTTCCTTCCGCTTCTACATCACACAGCCAACACCTCTGAAATGTGAATGTCACCTAAAGCACACACACACACACACACACACACACACACACACACACATACCCCGCCGTGCTCGATAAGAAATAGCTTTTTGGTGGAAGATTAAGTGGGGTTCATTTTGGTTTGCAGCCTTTCATGTATATCCTGCAGGTTAAACAAATTATTCTGAAAATATTAATAAATAAGTTAAAACATTTTTAGTTGGGCTCATGTGAGTTCTGTTATTTGGAATCAAAGCAGTACATCTCACTCTCTCACTCTCACTCTCACTCTCACTCTCACTCTCACTCTCTCTCTCTCTCTCTCTCTCTCTCTCTCTCTCTCACACACACTCTCTCTCACACTCTCTCTCTCTCTCTCTCTCTCTCTCTCTCTCTCTCTCTCTCTCTCTGTCTCACACACTCTCTCTCATTTTCTGCCTGTCTCTCCCTTTGTGACAGCCCTCAGGCCAGTGAGTAGGATTGGTAGTGTTTTTCCTCCCTAAAGTGTCAGAGTACTGCGTCAATCTGACTCTGGGGAGTCACCTGTCAAATCCAACCTTAGAGCCATGAAGCCTTCACAGCGAAGTCAGTAATACGTAACCTCTGAGCCATGGAGCCTTCACAGCGAAGTCAGTAATACGTAACCTCTGAGCCATGGAGCCTTCACAGCGAAGTCAGTAATACGTAACCTCTGAGCCATGGAGCCTTCACAGCGAAGTCAGTAATACGTAACCTCTGAGCCATGGAGCCTTCACAGTGAAGTCAGTAATATGTAACCTCTGAGCCATGGAGCCTTCACAGTGAAGTCAGTAATACGTAACCTCTGAGCCATGGAGCCTTCACAGTGAAGTCAGTAATACGTAGCCTCTGAGTCATGGAGCCTCCAAAGCAAAGTTAGTATTACGTAACCTCTGGCCATGGAGCCTTTACAGCGAAGTGAAGGGCTGTTCTTAAGCACAACGCAAAGCAGAGTGCCTGGAGACAGCCCTTCGCCATGGTGTATAGGTGCTTTATAGGAGGTGCTTTATTGCAATTATAGACTGGTTACCAACGTAATTAGAGCAGTAAAAAGTACATGTTTTGATATACCCGTATACGGTCTGATATATATACGAAAGCTGTCAGCCAATCAGCATTCAGGGCTCAAACCACCGAGCGTATTCTTGTAAATATACAAGAACCCTTGTTTTCTTGGGAAGATGCAAAACCGATCACCATATTTGAGCCACGTTGTTTAATATTCTAAATTAGTTGCAGGAGTTATCTGTATTCAGCTGAGTCTCTTTGTCGAACCTCTGAGTCACCTATCCAGCCTACAGCGTCTCACTTTGTTAATTCAGGATAATTACTTGTTGACATTAAATTTCAGCGGTGGACAGAGATTGTTCTTGGAAATGGAAGCCGGTTGTGAAACAACCAAAAACAACAACGACGTGTTGATTCAGCAACTTTACGTCTCTAAGGAGACTGTAGACCTGTGTCTTAGTTTCCAGAAATCACGCCTCGTTTGTTTCTATGTTCATGTATAATTTCTATAAACGGAAAACAACTATGTACTGTACTGTCATTAGGCTACTCTTTGTCAGCAATCTGTGTTCTTTATTTACAAAAATGTTTACATTGTAGAATAAAAGTGAAGACATCAAAACTATGACATAACACATATGGAATCATGTAGTAACCAAAAAAGTGTTAAACAAATCTAATTTATATTTGAGATTCTTCAAATTGCCACCTTTGCCTTGATGACAACTTTGCACACTCTTGGCAAATAAATAAAAATGCTTGAATGAGTAGTATTCCAAACTTTTGGCCCCCAGTGTATGTAGCAAGTGGCAGCTCCTCATAGCTAGCTTAGCATTGCTCATCTCCCCAGAGTTCTGAAGTACTGTCACCCTTGTAATGTACAACTAGATTCTCTAGTGAGGTGTTTCTCAGTTCAGTCTTTGAGGCCTACCAGCCATCCACCTGGGTGGCATGCTATTGTTGCGATAATGTCTACTTCATTGAACTTCAGCTCCGCTTACAATATCCTTTCTTCATCTCTGTGCTCTTTAGTGGATGAATAGTGGTTTAGAACCATATTAACACTTAAAGCATTGACATAAACTGGATCTGGGCTGACTAGTCCCACCTTTGGCCATGTAAATGACTTCACTGGTCTGTAATCTTTCCCTATAATGAATCACTCATCTAAGCCTAGGGATGGATTAGGTCTGAACTCTTGAAGATAGTCTTTGCCAATAGTCTGCGTGGATCTGGCCCACTGAAGTTTCCATATGAACTTGCCACGTAAATAAAAACGTTTTAACTAAATGTGTGCGTGCCTGCCTGCATGTGTAGAGGTATTAAGGAACTTAATAAAGACAGAGGCGTTCTCAAACAGATTACTGGTAATGAGGAACTCTACCGACCGACCGGGAACACTAAGAATGTTTCTCATAGATGAAACCCACACACACACACACAGATCCCCTGTTGATCCCCTGTATCCCAATTCCGCTGCCTGATTATTTAAAAATGTAAACAGGAAGGAGAAATACAGAAATGCATGAGAAGTCGTATGCCTGCCTGGTGAAATCCTGAGTATACATTTAGACAGACTGAGGATGAGTCTCAAGATTAGCTCCAAGACAACAGAGATGTATAATGCCTAGAATGTTAATATCAACAGCAGAGGGTAGGAAGGAGGATGTAAGTAATGTAGAACTTTCAGTGGCACAGAGCCCTTAGAAGATTCTCTTGAGGAATAGAGAAGTTACAGTTGATCAGGTTCAAGACCTAGTACAGATGTAGGATCTTAATTTGAGCCAGTTTGCTTCAGCGGGAAAATAATCCTGCAGGTACAGGACATGTGAATTATTATGTGGATTATAATGAATTTACATTTTAGTAGGGGTTCACAGAGTCAGCTCCAAAGGTATTGGGGCAATGACACATTTTCTGTGTCATAAATTTATAAAATAAATTTATTTTTATTTATTTAACCTTTATTTAACTAGGCAAGTCAGTTAAGAACAAATTCTTATTTACAGTGACGGCCTACACCGGCCGGTTGTGATACAGTCTGGATCCGAACCAGGTTGTCTGTAGTGACGCCTCTAGCACTGAGATGAAGTGACTTAGACCACTGTGCCACTTGGTAGCCCAAGTGTTCTGTACTCCAGAACATAAATTGAAATGTTACAATGACTATGAGGTTAAAGTGCAGAGTGTCAGCTTAATTTGAGTGTATGTTCATCCATATTGAGTGAACTGTTTAGAAATTACAGCACTTTTTGTACATAGTCGCCCCATTTTAGGTGACCAAAAGTATTGGAAGAAATTCAGAATACACTGTATTTGTATTAAACTAGTCAAACATTTAGTATTTGGTCCCATATTCCAAGCACGCAATGATTACACCAAGCTTGTGACTATAAAAACATAATCATTGTATCATTTCAAATCGAGCCAAAACAACAAAATTTGGAGCTCATTGTATTTTTCGTAAGGTCTCTCAAAGTGGAAATTACACAATTCCGAAATCTTTTTAAACCTCAAATACACTACATGTTTAAAATGTCCTTCATTGATCAAATTAAGATCCTACATCTGTATGACCCTATTTGTTGACATGAGAAAGTCTATGGGTCTCTAGACATCAATGTAAACATAAACTGTAGCGATGTGTCATGCATGGACGCCATACTATCCCCAGAAGACTGCATGGAAGAATGAAGACGGTTTGTGATCTGTTCTGGTGGGACACCAAATTGCAAGACAACAAAACAGTTTAATTCCACCACTGTGTGGGAAGAGACTGACCTGAACTGCACTGAACATGGTACGCTTATAGTATAAATATATCACAGCATAAAAACCTGAACAATTAGAAACCACAGAATAAATGGCAAAATAGATGTGTTACAAACTCAAACACACACAACAATATATTTGCTCCCCCTGCAACATTCCAATGATCCCATTAATCCATATCTAACTCCCTGGCTGGGATATGAGGCAATTTGTGTTCTTGTGGTGTGCTGATGTTATGTTGACCCAGTTAAGTGGTTTGAATTATCTCTCTCTCTCTCTCACTCTCACTCTCTCTCTCTCTCTCTCTCACCCTCACTCTCTCTCTCTCTCACCCTCACTCTCTCTCTCACCCTCACTCTCTCTCTCACCCTCACTCTCTCTCTCTCTCTCTCTCTCTCTCTCTCTCTCTCTCTCTCTCTCTCTCTCCTCTCTCTCTCTGTCTGTCTGACTCTCTCTCTCTCGCTATCTCTCCCTCTGTCTCTGTCTGTCTGTCTGTCTGACTCTCTCTCTCTCTCTCTCTCTCTCTCTCTCTCTCTCTCTCTGTCTCTGTCTCTCTCTCTCTCTCTCTTTCCTTCTTGTACCCAATTGTCATACTTGAGTAAAAGTAAAGATATCTTAATAGAAAATGACTCAAGTGAAAGTCACCCAGTAAAATAGTACTTCAGTAAAAGTTTAAAAGTATTTACTTTTAAATATATCGAAAGTACATGTCATTGCTAAATATACTTAAGTTTAAAAGTAAAAGTATAAATCATTTAAAATGAAAAATATTCAGCAAAGCAGCCTCAATTTTTAAATTATTATTAAAAAAAATAAAATTATAGCTAGCCAGGGGCACACTCTAATTTACAAACCAAGCATGTGTTTAGTGAGTCCACCAGGTCAGAGGCAGTAGGGATGACCAAGGATGTTCTCTTGATAAGTGTGTGAATTAGACCATTTTCCTGTCCTGCTAAGCATTCAAAATGTAACACGTACTTTTTGGTGTCAGAGAAAATAAGTTGTCAAAAATGTGAATAGTAAAGTAAAGTACAGATACCTCAAAAAACTACGTAATATTACTTTCAAGCATTTTCACTGCCCTCTTCCCTCTCCTCTCCTCTCCTCTCCTCTCCTCTCCTCTCCTCTCCTCTCCTCTCCTCTCCTCTCCTCTCCTCTCCTCTCCTCTCCTCTCCTCTCCTCTCCTCTCCACTTTGTATCTCTTTCACCTCCCCTCTCACTCTAATAATCATGTATATGTCTACTGTATTGCTCCTCTGATTGACAGCTCCTCCTCAGTGGCAGGAAGTTAAACACATTCACTGCTGTAACTGAGATTTGTCATCTTCCTGCACTTTATATCATGAACCCACTGATCCATCACTGTCATATTAATATGACACCCTTGCATCTTTCAGCTTTTCTCTGACAGTCAGCATTTTCTCACGTATAGCCACTCATTGTAATAATTTGGGAGGTGTCAACCTTGAATAAGAGGTGCCCTCGCTGCCAATGTCTGTGCCAATGTTTGTGTGTGTATGCGTGTATGTGTGTGTGTGTACAACTCTCCGGGCAGGTGGTGCTGACACAGCTAATTCATCTTAATAATAAGAACAGCGACATCCTGCACACACACACACACACACACACACACACACACAAACACAAACTGTGTGAGTAAGCCTGGTACAAATCATACCTTGCCTGGTAACAAATAACATTTTGAAAGTGAAAGAGAGTGAGAGGCAAGAGAGAAAGGGGCAAAAGGGAGAGAGAGAGAGAGAAAAGAAAGAGAGACAAAGAGAGAGAAAAGAGAGAGGGCCAGAGAGAGGGGTGAGAGAAGAGGGAGAAGATAGAGAAAAGAGAGAGACAGAGAGAGAGACAGAGGGGCGGGAGAGAGAGAGAAAAGAGAGAGAGGGAGAGAGAGAGAGACAGAGGGGCGAGAGAGAGAGAGGAGAGAGAGAGAGAGAGAGAGAGAGAGAGAGAGAGAGAGAACATGATGTCTCACCGTTGGTTAGACAGTTGATCCCTTGTCAGGTTCAACAATGACAAAACTGGCTTAGGACTGATAGGGATAGTGGATGTGTGTGCACGTGTGTCACATTGTCCAATGACCAGGTTCATTCTGATCTAAAATAAGAATGCTGCATCAGCACTAGAAGAGCATTTAAATGTCCAGATAAAGGTTTGAGTTGCTGCTTCTGTTCCAACCCATATCTGACCAGTAGCCTAAGCTATATTACAGTGCTTCTCGTAAATGGGAAGCGCCATATCTGCTTCATCTGTTGTATACAGCCAGCACAGAGTCTAATCTCTTGCTCTTGTTCTCTCTCTCTCTCTATTTCGCTCCCTCTTTCTCTCTATCTCTATCTCTCTCTCTTTCACTCTCCCCCTCTCTCTCTCTCTCTCTCTCTCTCTCTCTCTCTCTCTCTCTCTCTCTCTCTCTCTCTCTCTCTCTCTCTCTCTCTCTCTTTCAGGTGACAGCGTTACAAGTATTTAGACCCCTTCCCCTTATACACAATTTGTTACGTTACAGCCTTATTCTAAAATGGATTAAATAAAATGTACTTACATAAATGTGATATTTAAATTTTTTATTATAATTTTGTTTTTATAAATTTGCAAAAATTTATAAAAACCTGTTTTGCTTTGTCATGATGGAGTATTGTGTGTAGATTCATGAGGAAAAAAACGATTTTGATCAATTTTAGAATAAGGCTGTAACGTAACAAAATGTGTAAAAAATCAAGAGATCTGAATTCTTTCCGAATGCACTGTATCTGGCAATCCTACACAATGGCAACTTATAGGAACTCTGATAAATGTTTAAAAAAATAATAATAATAATCCAAGACTTTTAGTATTTATTTTGGTGACAGCAGTGCTTGACTTGGGCAGGAGCTAACCGTAGCTACTGCTTGAGCTCCTTCACCTAAATACAGTATAAACAGTATCAGTACCAAAATGAGTCACGGGACCTATTTCAGTCCAAGTCAAGCACTGACAGACTGTGACTCAAACTTGATAAAGATGTTAAATCCAGATTTATCCTATCTTTAATGAATCCATGACTATTCATTGAAATGTTAATAATAATGAAAACAAATTCACAGTGACTTAATTATGCTATGTGTATTCAGGAGCGTATGGTCATGTTGAATCCTGATTTGATAGTTAACTTTGTTTTTGTTCCCTATCAATTCAAACTGTTAATAATTCATAGTTTATTCAATTAATTGCGTCTAGTTTAGGACAATAAGAACAGGTACTGTAACAGGTGAGGTCAGGACAGGTGTGGACACAAACTATCAAAGGGCGTCTGGTTAAATCTCTGCTCTGGCTAACCCCTGCCCAACCCCCAAAATCTCTAGATACACTATTAAATCAACAATGATTGTAATCTCTAATTTGAACTCATCTAAGAGTTTCTCCTTCTGAGAAAATAATCTCAGCATTGAATTGAATGTCTTGTTAATGTCTCAGCTCTGGTCTAATTCCTGACATGGTGAATACCCAAGATTTTAAATCTGACATTTCCGAGATATCCACTTTGAGCCCTAAACCTTCCTTTGAATATCTGAATAACTATCGTAAGCTTAATAATGTCCAGACATTCACGATAAGGCTTGAGTAATGCTCCTGTGCTGTTCGATCTTTGCCCCTCAGACGGATCAGTCTTGAGTCTGGCTCACACAGTACTTGTGTTAGCTCCCTAAAGGGTAATGCCTAGGATTTAGCTCAAAGGGCTAGCACAGTCTGACGACTAGGATTCAAACCCAGTCAGTGCCACCTGTAAAAGGGTGTAAAACATACATGAGTATCCAACTATGTGCATTCAGACTTTTTACAGGGCTCACTGCAAGTTAGAGTGAATTGCACACACGCAGGCTGCCCTCACTGGTTCTCTCACCAGGACATCAACCACCCTTCTCACAGGGTGAGAAAGGCTTGGAAGACCACTTTAGTAATGGTCTCACGTAATCCACCCCAGAGGTGTTTTGATCTGAGTTTGTAGCAATTCACTTCATTGCCTGTGATTAATTATTTTCAGTCAGGTCCAGAATACTCCTGCTCTGGTGTGTCGTCTTCTTCATGGAAAAAGATCTGCAATTCAGATAATTTCTCTTTAATAGAATTAGAGTATTTTTACAAAAACTCTCCAGACAGTTTCATTTGGTATGTGGGAATGAGAAGTGTTTACTGGCACAGATCTGCCTGCTCCTGTGGCCTGGAAGGCTCTGAAAGGTTCCATCTTTGGTTAGCTTTCTCTCTCTCTTGGACTCCACTTAGGCCTGGGGAAGCTAACCTCACACTAGCTATATAGTCTATAGCTGTTACAGTATACAGTGCATTCGGAACGTATTCAGACCCCTTGACTTTTTCCACATTCTGTTACGTTACAGCCTTATTCTTAATTTACACACAAAACCCCATAATGACAAAGTGAAAACAGGTTTTTAGAAATGTTTGCAAAAATAAAAAACAGAAATACCCTTTGCTATGAGACTCGAAATTGATTTCAGGTGCATCCTGTTTCCATTGATCACCTTTGAGATGTTTCTACAACTTGATTGGAGTCACCAACAGGAGAACGACCCTAAGCACACAGCCAAGACAACACAGGAGTGGCCCGAGCTCTGACTTGAACACGATAGACCATAACTGGAGAGACCTGAAAATAGCGGTGCAGACACGGTCGCCAGTTGTATGGTCTTTCCTCCGACACATTGGTTCGGCTGGCTTCCGGGTTAAGAAGCAGTGTGACTTGGCAAGGTCGTGTTTCGGAGGACACACGGTTCGACCTTCGCCTCTTCTGAGCCCGTACAGGAGTTGCAGCGTTGGGAAAAGACTGCAACTACCAATTGGATCTCACGAAATTGGGGAGAAAAAAAGGGGGACGCTCCCCATCCAACCTGACAGAGTTTGAGAGGATCTGCAGAGAAGAATGGGAGAAACTCCCCAAATACAGGGATGCCAAGCTTGTAACATCATACCCAAGAAGACTCGAGGCTGTAATCGCTGCCAAAGGTGCTTCAACCAAGTACTGAGTAAACGGTCTGAATACTTATGTAAATGTGATATTTCAGTTACATTTGAAAAAATCTATAAAAACCTGTTTTTGCTTTGTCATTATGGGATATTTTGTGTGGATTGATTAGGGGGGGAAATACTATTTAATCTATTCTAGAATAAGGCTGTAACGTAACAAAATGTGGAAAAAATAAAGGGGTCTGAATACTTACCAAAGGCACTGATCAGACCTGCATCAAAAGTTTTTGCGTTTGATTTAGCTAAGCAGTGTGCTGTGTAGGAGGGTTTTGTATTTTTGGGACTATTCTGTTGTTTCCTTTTATATCTGGCCAAAAATAATACCCAGGTCTTATTGTTGTTTAATCACAGATATTTGTCAAAATCCCTGATAAATAACATGTTATTAATCGAAAAGCCTTGTATGAATCCTTTTTCAATAATGTACTGGGATGTTCTTTCCCTGACAATGTCGATGGCTTTTCTCAACGTTGCTTGGAGATCCTGTGGTCTGGATTGTCTCAGGCAACGTCTCTTTTTTTAGGAACTCCACTGGGGAAGCCTGTGTATACTTAGCCAACCTCACAATCCTCAAGCTAGATTCTAGCTGTCAACATCAAACCTCATATTTAACCATTTTTAGATATCATACTGGAACTTGCGCAAGCGTTTAGTGTCATGCATTATCTTTTTTTAAATCATCAGTTTTAGATACTGGGAAAATTGTTCTCCACTTTTATTTGGACCTGGCAGGGAACCTAATCCTTTGAGCACTCTCTTAATAAAACGTATTTTCAGTCAGTTTATACTGATTGTTCAGTTAGACGGTCAGATCACTGTAATTATTTCCCATCTTTTATTTTGCACTCAGTTATATTGGATATCTAAAAACCCACACTTGGGTAATTGTGATTAAGCTTTCAAACCTTTCTCTGCAGTTCCTAAATCAATTATCTCAGGCACAACAAAGGCATACATTCCTTTGCTTCTAATCTAAATGAATGAATACACCCTTCAGGTTCCCATAGTAACCCCTTTCGATGATGAAATTATGAAATAAGTGGCCAATGACATCAGTGAATATGCCCAGCATCTCCTCCTAAACTATCCTCCAGCGTATTGATGAACAAGCTATTCAGTAAAGGTTTAGGAACAGACAAACATTTATTTTAGCACAGTTGTTTATAAAAATGGTTTGTAAAACGATTATAAAACCCAATCAAATAAGGTATTAACAAAATACCCTCTGCATCCAGCATGTGAGGGTTGGACACCCCTTTCCCATGTGGCGTGTTGTTTTAGTTGTTCTGATTGTCTGAAGTTAGGCCAGCTCTCAGACCATCGATCCCTATCATTGTCAGTGATGGAGTTTCCTTCTTCCCAGCGCTGCGTCAATCTTGGCCCAGCAGAGAGCTACGTTAACCCCGGTCACGCATGCTCTCTGCGGCCAACTGGCCAATCAGAGTTGACCTCCCAGAAGGCTGCTGTGCTTCTCAGATATGGACCCAAACAAGACATTTATGCAACGATCACCCTGCCAGGACACATCTCAACTCTCCTTTTGTTGTTTTAACACATTGCTTTCTTATGTTACTTTAGATCACCTAATATTCTCCAGCGTCCTGCCATGGGGAGGTTGTATGTTTTTTGGTAGCCATCTTAGTCCAGTTATTGAGGTTCTGGGACAGGATAAGAGGACAGAGAGGGTTTTGGTGTTTAGGTTTCGTAATGGTGGTGGGGATGGAACGTGTGATTGATCTGATAGTGTAATAGGCCCAGGCTGGAAAGGGATGTTACAGTCTTCAAGTGAGAAGCTAGCAGACACACAGCCCAATGTCATACATAAATGTTTTATCTTTCCATCAGGGCCCTCCTGTAGTTTTCCAGGATCTGCTCTGAGTGGTGAAGAGAGAGAGAGAGAGAGAGAGAGAGAGAGCAGCATTTAAAAAGAAAATCTACAAAAATATAGAATTGGTGTTGGATAAACTTAGATTTACAGGATACTACCTCCACAACATAACCTTCACTCCAAATCAAAAGTGATTTTGAACAAAATTACCTGGAGAATTCTGCAATTAGTCTTACTGCCAAGGACTGACTATCCAGCAAACTTTCTGACAAACAAACAACCAGCAAAAGAAGAACAGAAACCTGAAAATATAATCCAACCTAGAACTGAGTAAGTAATGTTCAGTCTGACGCTATTTCTAAAGTCTAGAAAGAAAAGAACATTACACTAATCTTTAGATATTTAACTTTTACTTTATTTATTTAATTTCACCTTTATTTAACCAGGTAGGTCAGTTGAGAACAAGTTCTCATTTACAACTGCGACCTGGCCATGATAAAGCAAAGCATTGTAACAATAACAACAACACAGTTACACATGGGATAAACAAACGTACAGTCAATAACACAATAGAAAATCTATATACAGAGTGTGCAAATGTAGTACGATTAGGAAGGTAAGGCAATAAATAGGCCATAGTGGTGAAATAATGACAATTTAGCATTAACACTGGAGTGATAGATGTGCAGATGATGATGTGCAAATGAGCAAAAATAATAAATATGGGGATGAGGTAGTTGGGTGGGCTATTTACAGATGGACTGTGTACAGGTGCAGTGATCGGTAAGCTGCTCTGACAGCTGATGCTTAAAGTTAGTGAGGGATTCAATTCGTTCCAGTCATTGGCAGCAGAGAACTGGAAGGAATGGCAGCCAAAAGAGGTGTTGGCTTTTGGGATGTCCAGTGAAATATACCTGCCGGACCGCATGCTATAGGTTTGTGTTGTTATGGTGACCAGAGAGCTGAGATAAGGCAGGGATTTACCTATTAAAGACTTATAGATGACCTGCAGCCAGTGGGTTTGGCGACCAATATGTAGTGAGGGCCAGCCAACAAGAGCATTCAGGTCGCAGTTGTGGGTAGTATATGGGGCATGGGTAAAAAAAAAGGATGGCACTGTCATAGACTACATCCAATTTGCTGAGTAGAGTGTTGGAGGCTATTTTGTAAAGGACATCGCCAAAGTCAAGGCTCGGTAGGATAGTCAGTTTTACGAGGGCATGTTTGGCAGCATGAGTGAAAGAGGCTTTTTTTTGCGATATAGGAAGCCGGTTCTAGATTTAATTTTGGATCGGAGATGATTAATGTGAGTGTGAACAGTCTAACCAGACACCTAGGTATTTGTAGGTGTCCACATATTCTAAGTCAGACCCGTCGAGAGTAGTGATGCTAGTCCGGTGGGCGGGTGCAGGCAGCGTTCGATTGAAGAGCATGCATTTAGTTTTACTAGCATTTAAGAGCAGTTGGAGACCACGGAAGGAGTTTTGTATGGCATTGAAGCTCGTTTGGAGGTTTTTTAACACAGTGTCCAAAGAAGGGCCAGATGTATACAGAATGGTGTTGTCTGCATAGAGGTGGATCAGAGAGTCACCAGCAGCATGAGCGACATCATTGATATATACAGAGAATAGAGTCGGCCCAAGAATTTGAACCCTGTGGCACCCCCATAGAGACTGCCAGAGGTCCGGACAACAGGCCCTTCGATTTGACACACTGAACTCTATCTGAGAAGTAGTTGGTGAACCAGGCGAGGTTCGAAGGCTACTGAGTCTGCCGATAAGAATGCAGTGATTGACAGAGTCGAAAGCCTTGGCCAGGTCGATGAAGGCGGCTGCACAGTACTGTCTTTTATTGATGGCGGTTATGATATCATTTAGAACCTTGAGCAGGGCTGAGGTGCACCTATGACCAGCTTGGAAACCAGATTGCATAGCGGAGAAGGTACGGTGGGATTCTAAATGGTCGGTGATCTGTTTGTTAACTTGGCTTTCGAAGACATTAAAAGGCAGGGCAGGATGGATATAGGTCTGTAACAGTTTGGGTCTAGAGTGTATCCCCCTTTGAAGAGGGGGATGACCGCGGCAGCTTGCTGCGGGGGGTGCAGAGCTGTTGGCCGGGGTTTTGGTAGCCAGGTGGAAAGCAGGGAAATTCTCAATTATCGTAGATTTATTGGTGGTGACAGTGTTTCCTAGCCTCAGTGCAGTGGGCAGCTGGGAGGAGGTGCTCTTATTCTCCATGGACTTTACAGTGTCCCAAAACTGTTTGGAGTTAGTGCTACAGGATGCACATTTCTGTTTGAAACAGCTAGCCTTTGCTTTCCTAACTGACTGTGCATATTAGTTCCTGACTTCCCTGAAAAGTTGCATATCGTGGGGGCTATTCAATGCTAATGCAGTACGCCACAGGATGTTTTTGTGCTGGTCAAGGGCAGTCAAGTCTGCTGGTGAGGAAAGCACCTTTAAAGAACAACCAGGCATCCTCTACTGATGGAATGAGATCAATATCCTTCCAGGATACCCGGGCCAGGTCGATTAGAAAGGCCTGCTCACTGAGTGTTTAGAAAGAGTTTGACAGTGATGAGGGGTAGTCGTTTGACCGCGGACCCATTACGGATGCAGGCAATGAGGCACTGATCGCTGAGATCCTGGTTGAAGACAGTGGAGGTGTATTTGGAGGGCAAGTTAGTCAGGATGATATCTATGACAGTGCCCATGTTTACTGATTTATGGTTGTATCTGGTAGGTTCCTTGATAATTTGTGTGAGATTGAGGGGATCTATCTTAGATTGTAGGACGGCCGGGGTGTTAAGCATATCCCAGTTTAAGTCACCTAACAGTATGAATTCTGAAGATAGACGGGGGGCAATCAATTCACATATGGTGTCCAGGGCACAGCTGGGAGCTGAGGGGGGTCTGTAACAAGCGGCAACAGTGAGAGACTTATTTCTGGAAAGGTGGATTTTTAAAAGTAGAAGCTCAAACTGTTTGGGCAAAGACCTGGATAGTATGACAGAACTCTGCAGGCTATCTCTGCAGTATATTGCAACTGCGCCTCCTTTGGCAGTTCTATCTTGACGGAAAATGTTGTAGTTGGGGATGGACATTTCAGAATTTTTGGTGGCCTTCGTAAGCCAGGATTCAGACACGGCTAGGACATCAGGGTTGGTGGAGTGTGCTAAAGCAGTGAATAAATCAAACTTAGGGAGGAGGCTTCTGACGTTAACATGCATGAAACCAAGGCTTTTACGGTTACAGAAGTCAACAAATGAGAGTGCCTGGGGAATAGTTGTAGTACTGGGGGCTACAGGACCTGGGTTTACCTCTACATCACCAGAGGAACAGAGGAGGAATAAGATAAGGGTATGGCTAAAGGCTTTAAGAACTGGTTGTCTAGTGCGTTGGGTACAGAGAATAAAAGGAGCAGATTTCTGGCCGTGGTAGAATAGATTCAGGGCGTAATGTACAGACAAATATATCGGAGGATGTGAGTTCAGTGTATGTAAACCTAGGCGTTGGGTAACGATGAAAGAGGTTGCATCTCTGTTAAGCCAGGTGAGGTCTCCGCGTGTGTGGGGGGTGGGACAAAGAAGCTATCTGAGGCATGTTGAGCGGGACTGGGGGCTCTACAGTGAAATAGAACAGTAAGAACTAACCTAAACAGCAACAGACAAGGCATATTGACATGAGAGAGAGGCATAAAACAATCACAGGTGTTAATCAAGAGAGCTAAGACAACAACGGGTAATGGCGATGAATGGGCAGAGAGGGTAAAGGAACAGTCCAGCAGGCATCAGCTGTGTAGCCGAGTGATCATAAGGTCCAATGAGCAGCAAGAGGTGAGCCAGGGAGCAGTTCGTGGCCGCTACTGCACTAGGCGAGCGGGAGGCACGGCATTCAGAATGCTAGCAGGCCGGGGCTAGCAGATGGGTCTTCGGCTACAGCGCAATGGAAAAGACTGTTGAAACCACGTCGGACGATTACGTCGGCAGACCAGTCGTGATGGATCGGCGGGGCTCCGTGTCGAGAATAGAAGGTCCAGGCCGGTTGACAAAGAGGTACTGTAGCCCAGGAATTAGCTAGTACACGTTGGCTAGCTGGGAGATGGGCCTAGGTCGAGGCTAGCTCAAGGCGGTGATGTGATAGAGAAAGCAATCCGATATGCGCTGGGTTGGTAGCGCACTTTGCAGACTGGCCGATATTGTCCGAACTAAAGCTGGCTGGTGCAAGCCAAGGGCAGTGGTGAAGACCGCTAGCAGTGGCTAGCAGTGGCTATTAGCTAGTTAGCAGGCTAGCTTCTGTCGGAGGTCCAGTTATATGGGATAAAGAGATAAAGAAATAGTAGATCCGTTCCACATTGGGTGAGGCGGGTTGCAGGAAAGTATATGAGATTAATAAATATATACGGAAAAAAGGAAAAAAACTGACTATTTACACAGGACACCGTACAGGACAAAAAAACACGTTTGCACTGTTACGCCATCTTGGTACCTCTTTATAGTGTCTAAATGCTAAGTTAAAAGGCTACCAAGTTAGGAAAGAACAGACCCGTCCGCAACTTCAATTGGCACTGAGGTGTGAATTGAGAGGTGAGAAAGCTCCTGAGCCCAACAATGGCAGAAGAATTCCTCCCCCACCCAAATGCAGAACCCCCTTTGGCCCGCTTCTCCATGGCATCACCCTGCAGAGGTCCATGACATCCCCCTGTGCAGAGGTCCATGGCTTCCCCCTGTGCAGAGGTCCATGGCATCCCCCTGTGCAGAGGTCCATGGCACCCTCTTGTGCAGAGGTCCATGGCATCCCCCTGTGTAGAGGTCACCACACTACAGTCCCCTTTGATATAAAAATGACTAGGCATGGAAAGAGTACAAAGATAAACTCCTCATGGACAATACAGAAACACTTTTTGCTGAATGCAACAAAAATGGGAACGTAAGCAACTTAATCTTCCACACTGGGCATGGCACATTGCTATATTAGCACACTACTCCTCTTTCAAGGGAGAGGATATTGGTGGAGGGTGGAACATTAGAATACTGGAAAATGAGGACCCTGAGACTGATACACCTCTGTCAACCTGTACAAGAATGGAACAGTGGGGGTGCACGGCAACTTCAAACACTTTCAACAGGGCTTCCACAGAAACAAAGAGAGAGCAAGGCAGGAGAAACTTTGTCTTGATGATGGCTTCCCCACCCCAAGCGAGTCTGGTCACACCTCCTCTTCAAACTACCCTGCAGACGAGGAGACCCACCCCACCAGCACTGAACAGACCCAGTTCCCACAACAGCACTCCTCCTCCATCGTTGAGAGCAATACATTAATTGAGCTGGAGAGAGAGATGGTGGAGCTCAGAGAACTAGTCCACACACTCCAGATAGAACAGACCCACAAAACAGACCAGCACAACACCACCCCCCCCTACAAGAGCCGGAGGGAGAGATAGACGGCTGTCTGAGAGAGCTGACTGCACTCCGGAAGGAGTAGAGAGTGGAACACACAGCCCAGGAGGTCAGAATGCTAAGGTATGACAATTAATAATTCATGAGAGAGCTGGCCATCTCCCCAGATAAGCCAACCAAACAGCCATCTTCACATCCCGACCACATCTTTAACACCACAGCAGGACAGACAAGTCAGGATCCACCAACCCAGCAGACTCCTCCTCCTTGCACATCCCTGTCAGCCCTCCTGACAGCTCTCCTGACACCCCCACACCCACTTAGGACACACAAAAGACAGAGATTGTGTTCCTCAGTGACTCATTGATGAGAGGAAACTATTTCCAAAACACAAAGTGGCTAAACTCTGGTGTCCAAATTCCTGGCACGCCCTGGCACACCCCAGTCAGATCATAATACTCACAGGCACAAACGATCTGAGGGCCCGGCAGGAAAGGGAGTGATTGAAAAAGCTTATTCCACATTCCCCAACGCACAAGTGGTTATCTCTACCCTGTTACCATACAGCGGCTAAATTAAAGTATTTCCAATGACTGTGCCTCAAAACCAAATGTTTATCTGGCCCACCACTCCACCCTGGACTTGAACAGCCTTTATGACCAGGTCCACCTCTACTAGGCAGCAGTCCCTACCTTAGTCAGGACCCTGAAGGATATTACCCTCACCCGCTACCCCAGCACCTCACACAATCACCCTCGTTACATCACACAGGAGCAACAGAGCAATGGACACCTCGCCCGACCAGCGAGACACTCTCCCAGAACTGCGAGACCCCCTACCAGAAGACCTGCACCAAGAGGCTCACCTCTCCGCAGTAGTACTGTAGACTACTTTATCACTGACCTCAACCCAGAGTCTCTTAGAGCATTCACAGTCAGCCCACTAACACCCCTATCAGATCACAGCAAAATCACAGCCTACTTGAACAGAACAATACTCAATCATGAGGCATCAAAGCCAAAGAACCTGAATAATATTAAGAAATGCTATAGATGGAAGGAAAGTAGTGTAGAAACCTACCAAAAAGCAATTAGCCAACAACAAATTACATCCCTTTTAGAAAACTTCCTGGACAAAACATTTCACTGCAATAGTGAAGGTGTAAACTTGTCAGTAGAAAACCTAAATAGTATATTTGACCTCTCAGCTTCTCTATCAAATCAAACAATTTCAACTTGACAACCTAATAAAATTAACAACAATGGCAAATGGTTTGATGAAGAATGCAAAAAGAAATTAAGAAACCTATCCAACCAAAAACATAGAGACCCAGAAAACCTGAGTCTACACCTTCACTATGGTGAATCACTAAAACAATACAGAAATACACCTTCACTATGGTGAATCACTAAAACAATACAGAAATACACTACGGAAAAAGTAAAGAACAGCATGTCAGAAATCAGCTCAATGCACAGCACCCGGCCTCACCCTACACTGAAGTCAAATGTTTACTTTTTGCAGATGATCTGGTGCTTCTGTCTCCAACCAAGGAGGGCCATCAGCAGCACCTAGATATTCTGCACAGATTCTATCAGACCTGGGCCCTCACAGTTAATCTCAGTAAGACAAAGAATATGGCGTTCCAAGTAAGGTCGAGTTGCCAGGACCATGAATACAAATTCCATCTAAACACCGTTGCCGTAGAGCACACAAAAAACTATACCTACCTGAATCAGTTATAGAACACATTGCCCTCTTTGGTTGTGAGGTCTTGGGTCCACTCACCAACCAAGAATTCATAAAGTGGGACATCCTCTGTGCTCTCAACGTTAAACACCAAATAATGCATGCGGAGCAGAATTAGGATCATTCCCGCTAATTATCAAAATCTAGAAAAGCGACGTTAAATTCCATGACCACCTAAAGGAAAGCAAAGCCAAAACCTTCCGTAACAAAACCCTCATCTACAGAGAGGTGAACCTGGAGAAAAGAGGTACAGAGACTGACCCCACAGAGCCTGACCCCACAGAGCCTGACCCACAGATCCCCAGGACAGCAACACAATTAGACCCAACCAAATCATGAGAAAACAAAAAGAGAATTACTTGACACATTGGAAAGAATTAACAAAAAAACTGAGCAAACTAGAATGCTATTTGGCCATAAACAGAGAGTACACAGTGGCAGAATACCTGACCACTGTGACTGACCCAAACTTAAGGAAAGCTTTGACTATGAACACACTCACTGAGCATAGCCTTGCTATTGAAAGAGACTGCCATCAGTATAGCCTGTCTTCAAGAGAAGTGGGCTATGTGCACACTACCCACAAAATGAGGTGGAAACCTCCTGCCAAATGTATGACAATATTAGAGACACATATTTCCCTCAGAGTACACAGATTTGAAAACAAATACAATGTTGATAATCTTTCATATGTATTAGGTGAAATACCACAGCGTGCCACCACAGCAGCAAGATTTGTGACCTGTTGCCACAAGAAAAGGACAACCAGTGGAGCACCAACATAACTGTAAATACAACCTATAGTTATATGTTAATTTATTTTCCCTTTCATTCTTCAACTATTTGCACACTTTTACAACACTGTACATAGCCAATAATATAACATTTGAAATATCTATATTATTTTTAAACTTTTGTGAGTGTAATGTTTACTGTTAATTTCTAATGGTTTATTTCCCTTGGTTTATTTATTGTCTATTCTCCTTGCTTTAGCAATATAAACATGTTTCCCATGCCAATAAATCCCTTTGAATTGAAATTGAGAGACCGCGGGAGAGAGAGAGAGTGTGATCACTAACTGAGACACCTCCCTCTACCATTCAATCAAACACAATAAACTTTGCCTCTCTCCCTGTGAATTCCAGTGATTTAGGAGAAGAAAGTCAAATGCTTAGCCAGAGAGGGTTATCAAATATGAGTTGTCTCTCAGGACTTTGATGTAGCAGCATGGCTGAAGACAGACACCGCAGGCTTGGGGCTGGATCACTCAGAGATGGGCCTGCCTGGGTGGATCACACAATGCCAAGGTTAACACACGACTACACAAGTAAAGTAGCACAGAGCTGGAAAGTGATGGGAGTGTTTCTCTCTCTCTCAGGGAGAATACAGATTTGAGACTGAGCTCATCGCTGCTGTCTTACAATGTGTTTTCAGATGCTGCAAAATACTCACCTTAGAGGTATACACTTTACTGTGGAGTAGTCTCGGTGGTGTAGACATTATAGCTGTGTGTCAGACAGACTACATCACGTTTTTTCAAGTTGAAATAACAGATTCCCAGGGTTGTGTTGAAGAAATCAGAGTTTGTTGGATAGAGTACTACTGTATGTGTGTTTTTGTGAAATCAGGACAGCCTTGAAAATAAGATAATGCATCTCGTGGGAGTTTGTCAATAAAAACCTTTAAACACTTTGTTTGTTATGTTATCAGGTAAATACCATCACATTGACTTATCCCATTATGTTGCTTACATTCAAAGACCCCATCTTGTGCTTAAAAATCCAAGCTCAGTTTAATTGTGTATATACTGTATATACAGTACCAGTAAAAGATTTGGACACACCTACTCATTCAAGGGTTTTTCTTTATTTGTACTATTTTCTACATTGTAGAATAATAGTGAAGACTTCAAAACTATGAAATAACACAATATATATATATAAAACACCAAGTCCATATTATGCCAAGAACAACTCATTAGCGTTAACTGCACCACAGATTGCAGCCCAAATAAATGCTTTACAGAGTTCAAGTAACAGACACATCTCAACAGCAACTGTTCAGAGGAGACTGTGTGAATATAGATAGATATATAGATAGATAGATAGATAGATAGATAGATAGATAGATAGATAGATAGATAGATAGATAGATAGATAGATAGATAGATAGATAGATAGATAGATAGATAGATAGATACTTTATTGAATCAGGCCTTCATGGTCGAATTCCTTTAAAGAAAACACTACTAAAGGACACCAATGAGAAGAAGAGACTTGCTTGGGCCAAGAAATATGAGCAATGGACATTGGACCAGTGGAAATCTGTCCTTTGGTCTGATGAGTCCAAATTTGAGATTGCAGTCTTTATGAGACACAGAGTAGGTGAGCAGATGATCTACGCATGTGTGGCTCCAACCGTGAAGCATGGAGGAGGTATGATGGTGTGGGGGTGCTTTGCTGGTGACACTGTCTGTGATTTATTTAGAATTCAAGGCACACTCAACCAGCAAGGCTACCACAGCATTCTCCTGTGATACGCCATCCCATCTGGTTTGTCCTTAGTGGAACTATCATTTGTTTTTCAATAGGACAATGACCCAAAACACACCTCCAGGCTGTGTAAGGGCTATTTGACCAAGGAGAGTGATAGAGTGCTGCATCAGATCACCCAACCTCAGATGGTTTGGGATGAGTTGGACAGCAGAGTGAAGGAAAAGCAGCCAACAAGTGCTCAGCATATGTGAGAACTCCTTCAAGACTGTTGGAAAAGCATTCCTCATGAAGCTGGTTGAGAGAATGCCAAGAGTGTGGAAAGCTGTCATCAAGGGTGACTACTTTGAAGAATTTTAAATAAAAAATATATTTTGACACTTTTATGGTTACTACATGATTTAATATGTGTTATTTCATGTCTTCACTATTATTCTAATGAATAGGTGAATGAGTAGGTGTGTCCAAAGTTTTGACTAGTACTGTATATACATTCCTACATGATTTTTAGCACTTTGAAAAGTAATTCACTTTCCTCAGCAAATCAAGAAAGCTACAAAATATCCCTCTGGTGAAAAAAATTCAACAAAACAGACCAAACCAACAATTATTTATAACATTGAAACGATCAGGGAGAAACATGTTTACCCATCACAAAAATATAATGAAATAAAACAATTCTACATCCTGTACAAAAACTATGGCCCAATAATTTAAGAAAAATAGTCTAAAAAACGTTCATATTGCTTTGTACCTCCACTGTTGCCCGTGTGAGGGTGAAGTCCCACTGTCTAACACCGAGCAGTCCCAATAGCGGCCACAGGGGTTGCTGTTCACTCCAGAGGTCATGGGGTCGACCAGCAGCCAATGGCGTGCAGGTGTGTTGGAAGAGAAACAGTCATCTTGTTTCTCTGTTTATGCTGTTCTCGTTGTTTTGGAAAGACAAGGGATGGTCACACTACGACTGTACTGCACTGATCCTCAAAATAACCAAGGATGATTTGACCACTTTATTGTAGTTTAACCATATTTACTCCCTACGGCATCATTACTAGGACTACCGTCATCACGGATACACCAAGTGCATTGTGTGTTTGCATGTGTGTGGCTGTTTGCCTATGTGCATGTGTGTATAGTTCCTCTGTGTGTGTGTGTGTGTGTGTTTTCGCATAAGTATTTGTGTGTACATCAGTGTGTGTCAGTGTTCAGTGCTCAGTGCTGGTTTTCTCAAAGGAGAAGCTCGGCAGAGTCAACACCTTGGAGTTGGACCCACCGCCCTCCTGGCCCAGCCCCAGCCCCTCCCCTACCCCCAGGTCAAAGGAGCCCTTGGAGTCACTGGAGGGAGCCCGTTTCCTTAGACAGGAGGTATCCCGGCCGGGTAATGGAGGGGGCATCCCCAGGCCTCCAAACCCCCCATCGGGGAGAGGGCTGTGTGATGGTCTGGGACTGGGTCTGGAGGCTGTCAATACTGAGAAAGTGGACATCGTGCTGCGCTGGGGGCTGGACTCTACGGATGAACACACCTCCACTGAGTGGCGACGAGGATCATCCAACCAGGACAGGGGGCGTGGCAGGGGCGCAAGGACGCTCCGCCCCTGGGTGTCAGCACTGTGGAACCTCTTCAACTGCTTCAGGCACGGACCGCACCCCTCACCACGACCAACCCAGTAACCTTGGTAACTGCCCTCGAGACCTCCGTCCTCTGACCCCAGTCCGACACCGATGACATCCTCAATCCCCGCCAGCCCCACCCTGGTGATGGGCGACACTTCCTGATCGGCCGAGGCCTCTTCCTGTCTCCAGGGGCGAGTGGAGGGAAGGGGAGGAAGGAGTAAGGAGTGGGAGGAGGGGTGCTGGGTGTGAACACTGCTTGGGCGTGACGGTTGAGGGGATGCCCCCGGGGTGGCAGGGACCAGCCGGAAAGCAAGCTGCTGATGAGGATGGGAGGACGAGGAGGAGGAGGAAAGGGAGAGGGCTAGGGAAGCTACATCGAGGACTACCTTCTCACCCTCCACTCTGTCAGAACACAGGACCTCCTGCGAGTCATTAGATATCGCTACCTGGTGGAGGAATGGGGGAGAGGGAGGGGGGAGAGGGATTAGGAAGGATGAGGAAGTAAGTGAGAGTTTGATAGAAAGGGAGAAAGGTGGAAGAGGAGCAGGAAAGATGGACAGTGAGAAGGGTGAGGCAGGGAGGGAGAGAGAGAGAGAGAGAGACAGGGGATGAGGGTATAGGGGGGCATAAGGGGGTGAGAGGGGGGAGACAGGTTAGTGTGGGGTGACTGGGTGAGGATGGCCAAATGCAGTGAATGTCAGTTCACTGTTAGACCAACATGCTCCCAAAACCCTCTCTGCTTCATTGTGATACAGAGGTAATGTTGAAATTGCAATACATTGAACTATTAAGTGTATTGCTGTATGTTTACTGCATAAGAGAACAATTTCAGATATGTGTCAAAAGTATTTTTTTCATAAAGAGATTTAGTGACAGCAAGTGTTTTACAGTATCAGCAGTAGTAGGGTACAGTTTGTTTCAGCTAGGGCACTGGCTACAACCATTGTTGCAGAATGTCTTAGGCCCAATCCCAAATTGACCCTTAGACCCTACACTGTATGTGGAAGTTTCACCATTTTGCTTATTCCAATCAAATCCTCTAAGACAGGGATCAGCTGCAGGCCAATTTTTTCTTGAGTGGATGGTCAGGGGGCTGGAACTTATTTGCAAATAATTTGTAGACCAGATTTCCCAAATTAAAATCACTTATCTAGATATCCACAAGAGCATAGGGATAGGGGCTAGTGGTCCGTTTTGGAGTGAGTGCCCAATATAGTATTCTAATATGTCTGGTCTATACACACTGCACTCTGAGCCTCAAACAATACCCAATACCGACAATACACTCTGTCCTTGTCAGCTAACACCCCAAGGCCTCAAATATATTGGCATTTTAGAGGGTGTACTGTAGGCAAGGCCTTCAGCTTTGTCTCCTCATAGAGGCCAGAGGTCAGAGGGTACTACAGGAGAGGAGAGGTTAGTAGAACACAAAGACACACTACAAAAGTCTCATATAGCACTCTTTCCTTATCTTCTGCAGTATCTTGGTAGCTAAGTGACAAAATATAAACAGAAAAAAGAAAAGGAAACTATTTGAGAGTTTTGAGATAAACGGGACACGACCGTTTCCAGAATATCCGTGACTGATATTTTTGTCTTGACAGAAAGCATAGATGTGACAACAGCGACATCTACTGGACAAAGATATTAGAGCCAAGCCACAGCTACAGTAGCACTAGCAATGGAGACTACTCCACCTACATTTAGAATTTGTGATTGTAGAACATTTCCTGTCATACTGGGTAACATAAAACATTTTTTAAATTTTAACTTTTAAAATTAATTTAGTCTAACAAGTGCTCCAAAACAGTGATCTAAAATATGTGGCCAAGTATTGTTATGGACAGAACTGACAGTCCTGATTTAAACCCTGAGTTATAACAGTGAAATAGTTACAATATTATGATACGTAGGCCAACACCTTTAATTAATAGGCAAAGTGACTGTAGTACATTCCATCAATCAACTACTGTGTGATGAAGATGATGAATCAGTAGGTAGTTCATATGACCCTGTAGATACAGGACAGGGAGGCAAGCGGATGGACAGAGAGATGGACAGAAGATCGAGAGCATTGTGAGGAAGGAGGGAGGGAGAAGATCGTAACACAGAAAACAGAAATGAATAAGGGAGTTAGAGGGAGGAGAGAAGATGGACAGCATTAAAAGCAAAATGAGAGGAAGGAGAACAGAGAGGAAGGACAGTAAGAACAGAGAGGAAGGACAGTAAGAACAGAGAGGAAGGACAGTAAGAACAGAGAGGAAGGACAGTAAGAACAGAGAGGAAGGACAGTAAGAACAGAGAGGAAGGAGAGTAAGAACAGAGAGGAAGGACAGTAAGAACAGAGAGGAAGGAGAGTAAGAACAGAGAGGAAGGACAGTAAGAACAGAGAGGAAGGAGAGGAAGAACAGAGAGGAAGGACAGTAAGAACAGAGAGGAAGGACTTAACAGCATAGTAGAAACATGAGAAGAAAAACACAATGATGCCGTTTCTGGTAGAACACATTTGTTTCCTCCGGTGTGTGTGTGTGGCTATGGAAATGTGTGTGTTTATGTGTCTCACCTGTCTGCGGAGCGTGCGGCTGAGTGTGTGTATACTGTGGGAGTGTGAAAGGCTTTGAGGATTGATGGGTCTGATGAAGTCTGTATGAACAGCCAACTGCTGGGAGTTGTCCTCTGGTTGGGACCGCACTGAGGTACTGGAGCCTGAGGAAACACACACAACACGGATAAGAACTAGCTTTTCCTCATTCAAAAACAAAAAGTCATTTTCAAAGTAAGGTTGCCTCCGGGTCCTACTGTTCTGGAAATGACATTAGGTTATCCTGAACACTTTTATAGATAAAGAGATAGACAGACAGAGACAGACAGGCAGAGACAGACAGATAGAAAGTATACCGTGTGTGTGTGAGTGTACATGTGTGCCTGCAACTAAGTCTCACGGTCTGACTTCAATATCCAACGTTTGTCTGGCAGGGGGTGAAGGTTAGGTAGTTGTTCTGGATGGTGAAGGGTTAAAGTTTGGGATAGGGTAAAAAAATAGAGTGCCACTGGGATTTAACACGCGACCAGAACTTGTGGGATACTCCCATCTTCTATTCCCGTCCACTTCGTCCTAACAAACCGCAACCCTACTTGATGGTAACAGCACTCACCGTTGCCCCCTAGTGGCCAGTTCTGAAGTCTTCTCCCGAAAGTCCTGGGACCTGGACAGACATCAAATATCATCTTGGATCTCGAGTGACCTGGCTGGTGTGTGCGTGCCTGTGTGTGTGTGTGAACAGTTTACTGTACCTGACAGGGCCTTGTTGAGGGTCTCGTGCTGTGGCCGTGTAGCCTGTGTCTGTGAGGCTAAACCAGGGGCCAGGCTGGCTTCTGGGGATCCTAAGGGCTCCAGAGGCAGGAACATATAGCTGTCATTGGGTAGGGAGTGGGTGCGGCCCACCGTTGACTTCCGTACACTTAGCAGGTTGTCCTCCAATGTCTCCCCAGGATCGAGTAACTCCATCTGGTGGACAGAGAAAGATTCAGCCTCTTTTTTGAGATTCCTGGAGGTATGACCACTGCCTTTCACAGAGACCTCACACACTCACACACTCTCATACTCTCACTCACACTCTCTGCCCTCACTCACATATACACACATGAAGGAAGTCATTGTTGACACACATAGCGACAGACCAGACAGACAGCATCATTGCACTGGTGACAGACACTCTGTCACGGCTCGTATTGACGGGACGATAGACAGAGCGTTGGTGGAGCAACATTCCTTTTTATTTTATATTAAATACGCAAAACAACAACGGAGCGGTACTAACCGTAAACTGAGTGGCCTTCACTGACACACAGAAGAACCCACACCCAGGTGACAAACAAAGGAACTTAAATAGAATCCCCAATTAGAGACAACACGAGACAGCTGTCTCTTAATTGGGGATAGAAATTAACACCCACCACCAACACCCAGTGCACTGTCAAGCTCTAACCGCGGCTCTCCAACTGCCCCACTAGAGGGAGCCAGACCTAGCCACAGTCAGAACCTGACACACTCTCAATTGCACTCCACACTGCACGTTCCCAAGATTTGGCATGGGTCCCCAGATCCTTAAAAAGTTCTACAGCTGCACCATCGAGAGCATCTAGACCGCTTGCATCAACGCTTGGTATGGCCTCTGCTCAGCATCCGACCGTAAGGCGCTACAGAGGGTAGTGCGTACAGCCCAGTACATCACTGGGGACAAGCTACATGTACAAATTACCTCGACTAACCTGTACCCCCGCACATTGACTAGGTACCGGTACCCCCTGTATATAGCCTCATTATTGTTATTTTATCGTGGTACTTTTTAACATTTTAATATATATATACAGTACACTACCGTTCAAAATGTTGGGGTCATTTAGAAATGTCCTTGTTTTTTAAAGAAAAGAAAATAACATCAAATTGATCAGAAATACAGTGTAGACATTGTTAATGTTGTAAATGACTATTGCAGCTGGAAATGGCTGATTTTTTATGGAATATCTACATAGGTGTACAGAGACCCATTTTCAGCAACCATCACTCCTGTGTTCCAATGGCACGTTGTGTTAGCTAATCCAAGTTTATAATTTTAAAAGGCTAATTGATCATTAGAAAACCCATTTGCAATTATGTTAGCACAGCTGAAAACTGTTGTGCTGTTTGAAGAAGCAATAAAACTTGCCTTCTTTAGGCTAGTTGGAGTATCTGTGTATCTGGAGTATCTGGAGCATCAGTGTTTGTGGGTTCGATTACAGGCTCAAAATGGCCAGAAACAAATTACTTTCTGCTGAAACTCATCAGTCTATTCTTGTTCTGAGAAATTAAAGCTTTTCCATGCGAGAAATTGCCAAGAAAGTGAAGATCTCATACAACGCTGTGTCGTCAGTTAGAGCTAGGGACCAGGACTTGTCAGAAGCCAGAGAGAACGCTTCCATCTCCGCTAGATGGGATCTAGATAGAGAACAGGCAAGGTCTAGTGAACAGAGAGCGCTTCCACTGGAATACACACACACACACACAAACACACACATTCACTCTGACAAATCACACAGACCATGTGCTGTAACAACACCCAGTCACATTACTGTAGGTATGGAACAAAACCCTGCACAAGACCTAACACGAAAGATTGAAAACACACTCAACAGAAATGTTAACAGATACATGGACAAACACACAGATAAATGAACCTCCTTACAGACCAACAGATATAACGGCACAACCAGATATAACAGCACACATCCCAGACAACAGATACACAGTAATAAACATTTCTCACGACACAAACCACAAAGAAGTCTACTAAATATGATACTGAAAGGTTCAAATGTTTACAAAGAGTAATGGACACAGGATGAGAGGGGAACGTGTGCAGACTTGATTAGCTAGGCTCAATCTACAGTCGTGGTCAAACGTTTTGAGAAAGACACAAGTATTGGTCTCCACAGAGTTTGCTGCTTCAGTGTTCTTAGATCTTTATGTCAGTAGTTACTATGGTACACTGAAGTATAATTACAAGTATTCCATTCATTTACAATGACATTCAGTTTATGCAAAGAGTATATTTGCAGTGTTGACCCTTCTTTTTCAAGAACTCTGCAATCCGCCCTGGCATGCTGTCAATTAACTTCTGGGCCACACCCTGACTGATGGCAGGCCATTCTTGCATAATCAATGCTTGGAGTTCGTCAGAAGTTGTGGGTTTTTGTTTGTCCACCCGCCTCTTGAGGATCGACCACAAGTTCTCAATGGGATTAAGGTCTGGGGAGTTTCCTGGCCATGGACCCAAAATGTAGATGTTTTGTTTCCCGAGCCACTTAGTTATCACTTTTGCCTTATGGCAAGGTGCTCCATCATGCTGGAAAAGGCATTGGTCGTCACCAAACTGTTCTTGGATGGTTGGGAGAAGTTGGTCTTGGAGGATGTGTTGGTACCATTCTTTATTCATGGCTGTGTTCTTAGGCAAAATTGTGAGTGAGCCCACTCCCTTGGTTGAGAAGCAACCCCACACGTGAATGGTCTCAGGATGCTTTACTGTTTGCATGACACAGGACTGATGGTAGTGCTCAAAGTTGATTGCTGGACGTTCTTGGGCACCCTAACGCCTTCTTCACAACAATTGAACCTCTCTCCTTGAAGTTCTTGATGATCCGATAAATGGTTGCCTGGGAAGCCCTTTTTGTGCAAAGCAATGATGACGGCACGTGTTTCCTTGCAGGTAACCATGGAGGAAGAACAATTATTTAAAGCGCCACCCTCCTTTTAAAGGTCACGACTGTACAACACTGTACAACTCCCTCCCTCACTCACCCATAACCAGGATCATTCATTGAGAAAATGCTTTCTGACAGGCACACGACTGGGCCAGCCGTGCAGACAGGGGCAGGGGTCTTAACTGGCAGAGGCTGAGTGGGCGCCTGTGAACTTTTCAGAATCAGCAAGTGAGAAGCAGGGGGGCTATTATGCAACATTACATCTGCTTTTAGCAGATGCTGTTTGGCAATGCTAATGTGATTGCCTGTTTGGCCTTGCTATTGTGATAGCCTGTTTGCCAATGCTAATGTTACTGCCTGTTTGGCAATTTTAATGTGATTTCCTGTTTGGCCTTGCTAATGTGATAGCCTGTTTGGCAATGCTAATGTGATTGCCTGTTTGGCAATGCTAATGTGATTGCCTGTTTGGCAATGCTAATGTGATAGCCTGTTTGGCAATGCTAATGTGATTGCCTGAAGCATTTTGTCCTGAATGTAGAAAAAGAGGCCTTCGGATGCATAATTTAACAGTGATACATCACTTATTTATCGGGAAATAATCACATATGTACGTGTGTGTGTGTGTGTGTGTGTGTGTGTGTGTGCGTGCCCAGCCAACTTGGCAGCAGAGTCAAATTATTATCATTAGTTTGTGCTAAATCCCTGGGTGGTTCTTTTTCAAAGCTCAAAGCCAAGATTGTGTGTGTGTGTGTGTTTGTGTGTGTTTGTGTGTGTGTGTGCATGTGTCTTTGGAAGGTATACTACCATATCATTACCCAATACAACCAAGCTGAGAGAGGGGTATTGGAGGGTGACCACTTTTCCAATAATATTAGGGGCCAAGGAACCCACAGGGATTGGAGAGAAATGGGAACTCACAGTTAGAAGCAAGAGTGTTGAGTGAGGGAAGAGAAGCGGGAGGGAGGGGATGAGTTAAGTTGAGGGGAGGGTGTGTACCAGAGATTGAGGCTGAGAGTTAAGTTGAGGGGAGGGTGTGTACCAGATATTGAGGCTGAGAGTTAAGTTGAGGGGAGAGTGTGTAACAGAGATTGAGGCTGAGAGTTAAATTGAGGGGAGGGTGTGTACCAGAGATTGAGGCTGAGAGTTAAATTGAGGGGAGAGTGTGTAACAGAGATTGAGGCTGAGAGTTAAATTGAGGGGAGGGTGTGTACCAGAGATTGAGGCTGAGAGTTAAGTTTAGGGGAGGGTGTGTGCCAGAGATTAAGGCTGAGAGTTAAATTGAGGGGAGGGTGTGCACCAGAGATTGAGGCTGAGAGAAAACTTCAGCATTGGTGTGTGGTTGAGGCAGGTTAGTGATTGGGTGAGGCGGGTGAGTGACAGAGGTGAGTAGGTGGATTAATTGACCTTCTTGTCACTGCAGTGCTTGCTGGGTAGTGGGGGCAGGTTGTCTATCATACTAAACTCTCCCTCCATCGAACCCTGGATCAACAAGGAGACTGAGTCAAACATCGCTCTCCGCTAAAGAGAGAGAGAGTGAGAGAGTGAGGCAGAGAGCGAGAGAGTGAGGCAGAGAGAGAGAGTGAGGCAGAAAGCGAGAGAGAGTGAGGCAGAGAGAGAGAGAGAGAGTAAGGCAGAGATCGATAGAGTGAGGCAGAGAGAGAGAAAGTGAGGCAGATAGAGAGAGAGTGAGGCAGAGAGCGAGTGAGGCAGAAAGAGTGAGAATGAGGCAGAGAGAGAGAGAGTGAGGCAGAAAGAGAGAGAGTGAGGCAGAGAGAGAGAGTGAGGAAGAGAGAGAGTGAGGCAGAGAGAGAGAGCAAGAGAGAGAGAAGAGAGAGAGAGAGAGAGAGAGAGAGAGAGAGAGAGAGAGAGAGAGAGAGAGAGAGAGAGGGAGAGAGAGAGAGAGTGAGGAAGAGAGAGAGTGAGGCAGAGAGAGAGAGAGGAGAGAGTGAGAGTGAGAGAGTGAGAGAGAGAGTGAAGCAGAGAGAGAGAGTGAGGGAGAGAGAGAGATAGAGAGAGAGAGGGAGGGAGGGAGAGAGAGAGTGAGGCAGAGAGAGAGAGTGAGGCAGAGAGAGAGAGAGGGGAGTGAGGGAGAGAGAGAGAGAGAGAGAGAGAGAGAGAGAAGCAGAAAGAGAGAGTGTGACAGAAAGAGAGAGAGTGAGGCAGAAAGAGAGAGAGTGAGACAGAAAGAGAGAGAGTGAGGCAGTGATAGAGAGAGATAGAGAGAGAGAGAGAGAGGGAGGGTTGAGAGAGAGAGATGGAAGACGACAGGTTCAAGAAGAGCTTAGAACATATACCGACAGAAGACAACGTGTATGAACATGTTTCAGGACATGCATCAGGTCTGGTCTATAAATAGTCTATAGTACAACTACCCATGTTACTAAATACTGGAGGTTCCTTCTCCAGACCAGAAGAGGGCAGTAAAACACTTCTAAAACTCCCCTCTCAACCTCCCTCCCCCATTGGAGCTCAACCATAGCTGTGGGAAGTAGTATGGGGGTGTGGGTGCTGCCATTTTTTAATTCAGGGGTGCTGCAGCACCCTCAGCAACCCTACTTCTCACGCCTATGAACTTAACCACACATGATTCTGAGAGCAAATGATGACAGAAAGGAGAGAGAGGAGAGAGGCATAACTTCAGAGGAATGAGACAGCCCAACCTATAGTCACTATAAAAATACCTGTTGGCTGAGAATAGCAGCGTAGTCAACAGCATAATGTTGTGTCTTTCCCATGGTATTACAGTGACCTATCTATGGTTGGCTCTACTCTAGTGAGACACAAAGAGACACACAGTGATACAGTTAAACACAAACACACTAGGAGCAGACAACCACAGATACACCAATGGGTGGGCAGAGAAGTGAGGAAAATTCCTTCAGAAGCTTGACAGATATGGACTGCAGATGTTACTGGAGCTCCTCATTCGTGATTCCTTTTTGCCCCTGAACCAGGGATGGGATGGATTCCAAACCCCACCAACACACACACACCCAGGTGCCAATCCCACACACCTCCAGCAGTGGCTCCAGGACTAGCAGGGGATCAGCTCTGATGTCTCTTGTAGTGATATCTGCTGGGGGATAATCCATCACGCTGCCCCTCCTCTGGATCTCCCTCTCTGGAGATCTCCTGGGGGACCCCTTAGGTCTGCCCACCTCCATGCCTGGGGCCAGAGTGCTTAGCTGGGGTGATCTTCCACTGCCTCCCCCTCCTCCATGCTGGAGCTCCAGCTGTAGTTCAGCCTCCAGCTCTGCCTCCTCCTTGGCCTCTTTGTTGCTCTCCTCCAGGTGCTTCATGAGGACGGCTATGACCACGTTGACCAGGACAAACTGGGCGGTCAACACGAAGGAGACAAAGTAGATGGGAGAGACCACCGTGTTGTAACAGGTGCCTGCATTCTCCTGTTGACAGTCTCGCAGGGTGTCCTGGAGGACAGATACATATACGGATGAACACATGACGAAAAATACACATAACACATACATGCAGATACTGACACTGTATACTGTAAGTCTAGAATGGTGACAAACAACAGTTGATCCAAAATGGTGGACCTGTCTCACCTTCATAATGCCGTTCCAGTTGTCTCCTGTGGAAACTCTGAACAGCAGCAGGAAGGCCATGCCAAAGTTCCTGAACGTAGCGTATCGTCCCAGACCCTCACACGGGTGCAGCTCATCACAAACTGACAGGGAGACAGAAGGAGGGAGAGTGAAAGGAGAGCTGGGTGTGTGTGTTCGACAATAACAGAGAGCATTCCAATTAAAATCGTAATCACAGTGAAATAATTATGCTTATCTGGATGTTAAAAAACACAATTAGTAAACTGCTGCGAAGATAAATAAGCTGTGTGTGTGTGTGTGTGTGTGTGTGTGTGTGTATGTGTGTCTTACTGAGGTCACCAAACAGCTCAACTCCCAGTGCTGCGAAGATGAAGAAGAGTAGCATGAAGAGAAGACCCAGATTCCCCACCTGCAGAGAGGAGAGAGGAAAGGAGAGGAGAGGAGAGGAGAGAGTAGAGTAGGGATGAGAGAGGAGAGGAGAGGAGAGGAGAGGAGAGGAGAGGAGAGGAGAGGAGAGGAGAGGAGAGGAGAGGAGAGGAGAGGAGAGGAGAGGAGAGGAGAGATGAGAAGAGGAGAGGAGAGGAGAGGAGAGGAGATAGGGAAGAGAGTAGAGGAGAGGAGGAAAGAGAAGAGAAGATGCATTGAGAAGCAGGCCAACACTAAACAAAATGTTAAGTCATAGCTTGGAACAAGGGATCAGAGACTAAGGCATTAGAGAGAGAGTGGGTTTAGGCACAGGAACAGTACTGTAATCCTACAGCTTTACAATGTACTCCAAAGCTAATGTCTGCTGACCCAAAACTAAATGTCATTGATAATGTCAATTATCATTATTAATTATGTAGAAATCTGACAACCTCTGTAGGATTAAACACTGTAGCCTGTAGAATGTATCCACACTGCTCTCTCTCTCTCTCTCTCTCTCTC
Organism: Thymallus thymallus; assembly: GCA_023634145.1. NCBI lineage: Eukaryota > Metazoa > Chordata > Actinopteri > Salmoniformes > Salmonidae > Thymallus > Thymallus thymallus. The sequence goes on from CM042386.1 coordinate 5,788,116, forward strand.
TCTCTCTCTCTCTCTCTCTCTCTCTCTCTCTCTCTCTCTCTCTCTCTCTCTCTCTCTCTCTCTCTCTCTCTCTCTCTCTCTCTCTCTCTCTCTCTCTCTCTCTCTCTCTCTCCCTCTCTCTCCCTCTCTCATATATATATATATATCTCTATATCTCTCTCTCTCTCTGTCTCTCTTTAATCTGAGTTTTACAGAGTGAATTGGCAGCAAAAGCATCTAGCAGGATCCCTCCTTACATCCTCTCTATTCCTTCCTTCCTTCCTTCCTTCCTTCCTTCCTTCCTTCCTTCCTTCCTTCCTTCCTTCCTTCCTTCCTTCCTTCCTTCCTTCCTTCCTTCCTTCCTTCCCTCCTTCCTTCCTTCCTTCCTTCCTTCCTTCCTTCCTTCCTTCCTTCCTTCCTTCCTTCCTTCCTTCCTTCCTTCCTTCATCAGAAACACCCAGCCAATCGGTCCAGCTGTGTCTCCATAGTGTATGGGTTGAGGCCCCAGAGTGCAAACAGAGTGACACATGGGAAATGGAGTGGAGGAGGATGAAGATAATTCATGGTGACAGTTGAGTGTAGAAGGAATATTCCAGCCTGGTCTCATAGACTACACGTAACATAGTAAACGTATATCCAGGAAATCAAATTAGTATGATATGTTACTTTTGGTATGGTTACTAAAGGCAAAAAGGCAAAAAACTAAAATGGTTGGTTAGGGTGGATGGGTAGGCGTATAACGCGAAAGTCTAGCAACCCAAAGGTTGTGAGTTTTACTCTCTTTTAGTTACTACTTACTACTTTTAATCTACTTTAGAACTACTTAGTGTGTTAGCTAACCCTTCCCCTAACCCCAACCTTAACCCTTTAACCTAACTCCTAAACCTAAACCTAACCCTAACCTTAACTGTAACCCCAACCCCTAGCCCAGCTATCTCGTAACTTATCATATGTTTAGCTTATTCATAAGATGAATATTATAGTAGAAGGTGAGGAAAATTAGTAATGGGAGCTGATGGGTGTAAGTAAAATGGCTGATGCACCTATAAACCAATTGGAAAGGCTAAACGTAGCTATCATAAATGTCTTAGAGAGGAAGAACATGCATCATGATCTGCTGGTAGTATTTCTACTACCTAGTACTTCCACTTCCTAGTACTTATACTTATTAGTACTTATACTTATTAGTACTTCCACTTCCTAGTATTTCTACTGCCTAGTACTTCTACTTCCTAGTACTTATACTGCCTAGTACTTATACTTATTAGTACTTATACTGCCTAGTACTTCTACTGCCTAGTACTTATACTGCCTAGTACTTATACTTATTAGTACTTATACTGCCTAGTACTTCTACTACCTAGTACTTCTACTTCCTAGTACTTCTACTACATAGTATTTCTACTTCCTAGTACTTATACTGCCTAGTACTTATACTTATTAGTACTTATACTTCCTAGTACATTTACTGCCTAGTACTTATACTACCTAGTACTTCTACTATGTAGTACTTCCACTGCCTAGTACTTATACTTCCTAGTACTTCTACTATGTAGTGATTCTACTGCCTAGTACTTCTACTACCTAGTACTTCTACTGCCTAGTAATTATAGTACTTTTACTTATTAGTACTTATACTTCCTAGTACTTTTACTGCCTAGTACTTCTACTTCCTAGTACTTCTACTGCCTAGTACTTATACTCATTAGTACTTATACTGCCTAGTACTTCTACTACCTAGTACTTCTACTTCCTAGTACTTCTACTACATAGTATTTCTACTTCCTAGTACTTATACTGCCTAGTACTTATACTTATTAGTACTTATACTTCCTAGTACTTTTACTGCCTAGTACTTATACTTCCTAGTACTTCTACTATGTAGTGCTTCTACTGCCTAGTACTTCTACTACCTAGTACTTCTACTGCCTAGTAATTATAGTACCTAGTACTTAAACTTCCTAGTACTTCTACTATGTAGTGCTTCTACTGCCTAGTACTTCTACTATCTAGTACTTCTACTTCCTAGTACTTCTACTGTACTTTACCTGAGGCAGGGCCTGCATGACAGTGTCCAGCAATGCTCTCATTCCCACTGCCATCTTCAGTAGCTTCAGCACTGACGACACACACACAGAAAATAATTATATGTTTGGGAACAACTGTAGTAAAACATATTCGGTGAGATACTAATTGAGGTTGTGCTCTGTGATGATGTCTGGGGTCGCAGTTTGATGATGTCACTGACAGGGCGCTGTAGGAAGAGGCAGGGTTAATTGTCATTGGTAACATTGGAGGACGGCCACGACACTAATGAAAGAAAAGTATGTTTGACAAATCATCCAGGCCTCTACACAAACCCACCAACCCACCCGGCAACCCACCCACCCAACACACACACACACACACACACACACACACACACACACACACACACACACACACACACACACACACACACACACACACACACACACACACACACACACACACACACACACACACACACACACACACACTTTGAGCAGGTGTTACAATAATCAATGAGGACTTCCACTGCTACCTCTTTCATTACACACGGTCAGACTGAACAGATGAGCTTCTCTACCTTTCTTTACACAGGCAGTAATCAGCTGGCTCCTGTCTGTACACAGGCAGTAATCAGCTGTCTCCTTTCTGTACACAGGCACTAATCAGCTGTCTCCTTTCTGTACACAGGCACTAATCAGCTGTCTCCTTTCTATACACAGGCACTAATCAGCTGGCTCCTTTCTGTACACAGGCACTAATCAGCTGTCTCCTTTCTGTACACAGGCAGTAATCAGCTGACTCCTTTCTGTACACAGGCAGTAATCAGCTGGCTCCTTTCTGTACACAGGCAGTAATCAGCTGGCTCCTTTCTGTACACAGGCAGTAATCAGATGGCTCCTTTCTGTACACAGGCACTAATCAGCTGGCCCCTTTCTGTAAACAGGCAGTAATCAGCTGGCTCCTTTCTGTACACAGGCAGTAATCAGCTGGCTCCTTTCTGTACAAAGGCAGTAATCAGCTGGCTCCTTTCTGTACACAGGCAGTAATCAGATGGCTCCTTTCTGTACACAGGCACTAATCAGCTGGCCCCTTTCTGTAAACAGGCAGTAATCAGCTGGCTCCTTTCTGTACACAGGCAGTAATCAGCTGGCACCTTTCTGTACAAAGGCACTAATCAGCTGGCACCTTTCTGTACAAAGGCACTAATCAGCTGGCCCCTTTCTGTACACAGGCAGTAATCAGCTGGCCCCTTTCTGTACACAGGCAGTAATCAGCTGGCCCCTTTCTGTACACAGGCAGTAATCAGATGGCAGTAATCAGATGGCAGTAATCAGATGGCAGTAATCAGATCTCTCTCTCCCTCCCTCTCTATCCATTCTGTCTCCCTGAGCTCACAGACCGTCCCCTCCTCTCTCCCTCCCTCTCTATCCAGTCTGTCTCCCTGAGCTCACAAACCGTCCCCTCCAGTCTCTCCTCTCTCCCTCCCTCTCTATCCAGTCTGTCTCCCTGAGCTCACTGACCGTCCCCTCCAGTCTCTCCTCTCTCCCTCCCTCTCTATCCAGTTTGTCTCCCTGAGCTCACAGACCATCTCCTCCAGTCTCTCCTCTCTCCCTCCTTCTCTATCCTGTGTGTGTGAGGTGACTTTGTTCCCAGTGCCATCTGGTCTCCTCACACCTCGCCAGGGACACTTTGTGACCCGCCACACAAGAATGACAAAGAGGGGAAACCCTGGGACACGCTGCTTTACTAGCCGTATTAAAACAGAAGGACAGTAGAGGAGTGTGTGTGTACCTCTGGCTATCCTCAGTACTCTCATGATTCTGATGATGGTAGGGTTGATGGGCAGGGACGCGTTGACCTCAATCTCCTCCAGAGTGATGCCCATGATAGACAACAACACTATGGCCAGGTCCAGCTGGTTCCACCTACACACATAAAGGTCACGTTATACACACACCGTACTCCGCTAGCACATTCAGGTGGAACCCACAAGAAAGGGCTGGAACAAGTTAGAGTGTGAGACAATCCAAGGGTCTGTCATACCCCTTTTCCACCAAAGCATTTTGAGAGCCGGTTCGGAGCCGGTGCCTACTCGCAAACCAGTTCTTTGTGTTTCGACAGCCAAAGAACCAGTTCTCGGCCAGGAAAATTGGTTCCAAAGCGGCACCAACTCTTTGCTGGACTAGAACCGTTCTTTTACCACGTCATGCTTACGTTGGGGGCTAGGGGCGGGGTTATTGTGACCATAATTCCGTCTATAGTAATCCAGACGAGCAGCACAAATGTGTTCTAAACGTCTTCTTCTGACCCCAATATAGGATCGCAAAGCCAGGAGAAACATTTGCAGAAAGACGATGTAGTCCGCCATTGTAATTGTTATGCTTGAAGTTGGCGCAAGCGTTTCTGGGAAAGCTAAGACGTATGGCGACGTACACAGTGACGTAACGACGTCGTTCGCTGGGCTCTCTAGTCAGTGGAAAAACAAACAGGTTCTGAGAAGGTTCGCAAGTTGCACCAGTTCCGAACCAGTTATTTTTTGGTGGAAACGAGGTATCAGAGGGGCCATCTAAGGTGTTATTGGGGTTTTTTACCCTCTTTTCTCCTCAACTTCGTGATATCCAATTTGCGATTCAATTACGATCTTATCTCATCACCTCAACTCCCCAACAGGCTTGGGAGAGGCGAAGGTCAAGTCATGTGTCTTCTGAAACATGACTGGCCAAACCACACTTCTTAACACCCGCCCACTTAACACGGAAGCCAGCCACACAAATGTGTCAGAGGAAATACCATTCAACTGACGACCGAAGTCAGCCTGCAGGTCCCCCAGCCCGCCACAAGGAGTCGCTAGATCGTGGTGAGCCAAGTAAAGCCCCCCCCCCCGGCCAAAGGGAAAGAATGGATACTAGCCAGTTGTACTCTCTCACCAAGATGATTGTATATATGGCAGGACACTGATACACTCTCTCACCAAGATGATTGTATATATGGCAGGACACTGATACACTCTCTCACCAAGATGATTGTAGATATGGCAGGACACTGATACACTCTCTCACCAAGATGATTATATATGGCAGGACACTGATACACTCTCTCACCAAGATGATTGTAGATATGGCAGGACACTGATACACACTCTCACCAAGATGATTGTAGATATGGCAGGACACTGATACACTCTCTCACCAAGATGATTGTATATATGGCAGGACACTGATACACTCTCTCACCAAGATGATTGTAGATATGGCAGGACACTGATACACTCTCTCACCAAGATGATTGTCGATATGGCAGGACACTGATACACTCTCTCACCAAGATGATTGTACATATGGCAGGACACTGCTACACTCTCTCACCAAGATGATTGTAGATATGGCAGGACACTGATACACTCTCTCACCAAGATGATTGTAGATATGGCAGGACACTGATACACTCTCTCACCAAGATGATTGCATATATGGCAGGACACTGATACACTCTCTCACCAAGATGATTGTAGATATGGCAGGACACTGATACACTCTCTCACCAAGATGATTGTACATATGGCAGGACACTGCTACACTCTCTCACCAAGATGATTGTAGATATGGCAGGACACTGATACACTCTCTCACCAAGATGATTGTAGATATGGCAGGACACTGATACACTCTCTCACCAAGATGATTGTACATATGGCAGGACACTGCTACACTCTCTCACCAAGATGATTGTAGATATGGCAGGACACTGATACACTCTCTCACCAAGATGATTGTAGTTATGGCAGGACACTGATACCCTCTCTCACCAAGATTATTGTAGATATGTCAGGCCACTGCTACACTCTCTCACCAAGATGATTGTAGATATGGCAGGACACTGCTACACTCTCTTCCCAAGATGATTGTAGATATGGCAGGACACTGATACACTCTCTCACCAAGATGATTGTAGATATGGCAGGACACTGCTACACTCTCTTACCAAGATGATTGTAGATATGGCAGGACACTGCTACACTCTCTTACCAAGATGATTGTAGATATGGCAGGACACTGCTACACTCTCTCACCAAGATTATTGTAGATATGGTAGGACACTGATACACTCTCTCACCAAGATGATTGTAGATATGGCAGGACACTGATACACTCTCTCACCAAGATGATTGTAGATATGGCAGGACACTGATACACTCTCTCACCAAGATGATTGTAGATATGGCAGGACACTGATACACTCTCTCACCAAGATGATTGTAGATATGGCAGGACACTGATACACTCTCTCACCAAGATGATTGTAGATATGGCAGGACACTGATACACTCTCTCACCAAGATGATTGTAGATATGGCAGGACACATTATGAACGTGCTGCTCCGAGCCGAGCAGAACGGTTCTGTCTTGGAAAAACTGTGATGAGAACACAATGTGTGTAAGCCGAGTAAAATGTTTTCCACTTTTGTCTCACCAGAAATGTATTTGTGTGAATGGGGGTGTGTGTTTTTGTGTGTGTGTTGTGGTCTACCCCTAACCCCATGCCATTGTCAAGCATGTCTGCCAATTCATCATATTTATCTTCATCTGCCAGGGTCCAGTGAGTGTGTGTGTTCTCTCCGGGCAGGGTCCCACGCCACTCAATATTTTCTCCATTACATCAGTATCTACCCAGAATGCATGAACCAACACTACAGCAAATCACTTTAACCACAATGAGATTTTCAGATGGACCCCTGAAGGACCTGGCTACGTGTGTGTAATGTGACACTCTGGATCTCAGCCTGCGGGATATTGGCCTAATCTGGCAACCACAGAGGATATCATAGGCCTCTTGGTTGCCAGGTTCACTCCAAACTCAAGTCATCTCTACTGAGTTTGTGGTGAGTGTGTATGTACATGGTCCTGTTTTATTTATTTGTATTTATTTAACCTTTATTTTAATAGGCAAGTCAGTTAAGAACTAATTCTTATTTACAATGACGGCCTAGGAACAGTGGGTTAACTGCCTTGTTCAGGGGCAGAACTACCTTGTCAGCTCAGGGATTCAATCCAGCAACCTTTCAGTTACGGGCCCAACACTCTAACCACTCGGCTACCTGCCACCCTGTGTGTGCATGGTTGTGTGATTGTGTGTGTGCGTGTACTTCTGTGTGTGGTTGCTATCACGTTCGAAGGTAAGACCTAGGCGCAGACAATGTCGGAATAACAAATGTTTATTATGCCAACAGAGGTAGGCAAAAGACAGGTCAGGGGCAAGCAGAGTTCAGTAATCCAGAGTAGTGGGGTAAATGTACAAGACGGCAGGTAGGATCAGGGTCGGGGCAAGCAGAGTTTGGTAATCCAGAGTAGTGGGTTAAAGGTACAAGACGGCAGGTAGGATCAGGGTCAGGGCAAGCAGAGTTCGGTAATCCAGAGTAGTGGGGTAAAGGTACAAGACGGCAGGAAGGATCAGGGTTGGGGCAGGCAGAGTTCGGTAATCCAGAGTAGTTGGGCAACGGTACAAGATGGTAGGTAGGCTCGGGTCAGGGCAGGCAGAGTTCGGTAATCCAGAGTAGTGGGCAACGGTACAAGACAGTAGGGAAAATCTAGGAGATAGTAACAATAGCAGGGCAGGAGCAATGGGGAAAAATGCTGGTAGGCTTCAACAAGCAAAACTAACTGGCAACAGCCAAACATAGAACACAGGTTAAAATACCCAGGGGATAATGAGGAAGATGGACAACATCTGGAGGGGGTTGGAGACAAGCACACAGACAGGTGAAACAGATCAGGGTTCTGACAGTTGCATGTGTGTGTGTGCATGGCTGTGTGTGTGTTTACGTTTAGTAGAAAGGGGGAGTGAAGAAGATGCGTCTAGCAACTCGCTGACGCCAACCTGGCATGTTGATTTAATATGGCATTGGGTTGGTCCTGTTTGGTCCCTGGATGGGAGACCAGATGCTGCTGAAAGTAGTGCTGGAGGGCCAGTAGGAGACCCTCTGGTCTAATAAAATATCCCAATGCCCCAGAGCAGTGATTCAGGACATTGTCCTGAGTAGGGTGCTTTCTTTCGGATAGGACGTCACTAAAGATCCAATGATACTTATCGCAAGAGTAGGGATGTTAACCTCGGTGTCCTGGTTAGATTCCCAATCTCATACCATCATGGCCACCTACTCATCCCCAGCTTACAATTGGCTAATTCCTCTCCCCTGTAACTATTTTACAGGTCGTTGCTGTGTTCTCAGTCAACTTAACTGGTAAAATAAATAAATAAAAAAGTGACTGGATTTAAATTTTATTTTGGGCTTCCTGGTTGTCAGGCACATTCCTGTTTGGCCATACCATTCAAATTGAGTTTGAATCTGGGTGTGCTGTTGCTGCCTTTTGTTTGTGAAAAGAAAAGGTTGGGGTGAGTTGAACGTTAGAATGGGCAAAACGAGTAACTTGAGCGTGGTATTATCGCCGTTGTCAAGCGTGCCGGTTCCAGTATCTCAGAAATGGAAGGCCTCCTGGGCTTTTCACACATGACAGTGTCAAGGGTTTACAGAGAATAGTGTGACAAACAAAAATCATCCAGTCAGTGACAGTCCTGTGGGTGAAAACAGCTGGTGATGAGAGGTCGAAGGAGAATGGTAAGAATGGTGCAAGCTAACAGGCGGGAAACAAATAACGGCACGGTACAACAGTGGTGTGCAGAACGGCATCTCAGTCCTTTTCACGGATAGGCTATCCACACCGGGTTCCACTCGTATCAGCTAAAAACAATAAGGAGCGGCTCCAGTAGGAACACGATCACCAACACTGGACAATTGAGGAGTGGAAAAACATTACTTGGTCCGACGAATACCGGTTCCTTTGGCGTCATGCTGATGACAGAGTCAGGCTGAGTCCATGGCCTGGTGGCATCGGTACAGGTTGGTGGTGGTGGTATAATGGTGTGGAGAATGTTTTCCTGGCACACGTTAGGTCCCTTGATACCAATTGAGCAATGTTTCCATGCCCCGAAGAATTCAGGCTGTTCTGGATACTGTTCTGGAGGCAAAGGGGGGTCCGACCCAGTACTAGATTGGTGTACCCAATAAAATGGCACTTGGTGTATGCTTGGCCTCTAACTGTACTTCTCTAAGGTTAACTCAATAATTGAATGCTAGGACATTGATCGCAAGATATTAGCTCCTTGTCTCTCAGCCTCTTAATAAGTTATCTTGGACACTTACAGTATTACGAGTGGTGATGCAAGGCTTGCTACCTTGACTAGACCCATCGAATACGCTTATGGGCCTATTGCATTTTATCCACATAATAATGGAGTAATAAACTACATTGATGAATGTAGTTTATTATTATTAAACCCAATTTTACCTCAACTACACAGTGGGATGCCAAGGATTTGGAAGCTACGATATCATCTGAGCGTTTAATGAGGCACTTTCCACAGCCTCACCTTTTTCTACAGCACACTAACACACACCATCTCTGATTCGCCTGAGGGGGTTATCTCTGGATCTCCATAATCACCAATCAGCTCAGTGCTGAACTAGGATCAGGAACCCCTGTCTATATAACCATATTAATTCTGATCTAAAAAGCTAAACTGATCCTAGATCAGCACTCCTACTCTGAGACAAAGTGTGACCTCTGACCTGTCCTTGAAGAAGCGTCGGAAGCCGAAGGCCACCAGCTTGAAGACAGACTCCAGGACAAAGATGAGGGTGAAGATGTAGTTACAGATCTTCAGTGCCTCGTCCAACTCCTGGAGAGAAAGAGAGGGGGAGGGAGGGACGTAAGGAGGGGAAGGAGGGAGGGAGGGAGGGAGGGAGGGAGGGTGGATAACCCATTTCCCAGAGTAATATTCTCCACCCTAGCATCCCACTCTCTCCCTCTCCTCTCTCTTCCCCTCTCCCTCTCCCTGGAAAGGTTAACAGTATGAAAGTGTCTTGTAGCCTGGGGAAATAAACAATGCCCTTCACTCTTTCCTAGTAGGCATGTGGTTAGAAGATCAGACAACTAACTCTGTAGGGATTTACTGACTCATCTGGACACCCACTCCTCCTTACCCCCTCTCTCTCTCTCTCCCTACCACCCTTATCTCTCTCTCTTTTTGGTATTTCTCTCTCTGTCTCTTTCTCTGTCTCTTTCTCTCTCTCTCAACCCCTCTCTCTCTCTCTTTCCATCTTGTATAGTTGTATGAACTGTCTGAACAGATGGTAATTTCATAAAAAAACAAAAGCTGTTTTCATTCACAAATCCCTGTGCACCTAATCTGATTATAAACAATTACCATTCTTTGAGACATCATTTGTGTGAGAGTTTAGTTCATGATTTGCTTTCTGTTGTATTGCTTTATGTAATGTGGAGAAAATCCCTTGAAGAATTGAAGGAACTTTTCTTATTTGCATTTGTGCAGCCAAGTCCCAGAGCAGTGGAACGAATACTAACTGGACGAGTGGTCATCTTGGTGAGTGCTGTCTGAGGGGCCATATTGATAACTAACGGACTACAAAAATCAACAAAGTAACGATCATTGCTCAGGTCCTACCTTGGGCTGCTGGTAGTGTTCCATCGCCATGGTGATGACGTTGAGTCCGATGACGATGGTAATAAAGAGGTCCAGATACTGTGAGGTGCACATCTTGTGGATGAGGAGACGCGTGGGGGAGTAGTCCGAGTAGTAAGGCTTACTCTGAGCTTCTGTTGGAAGGGGGAGTAAGAGAAGGGAGGTTGGTGAGGGGCGGGGGTGTGGGGCGGGGGTGTGGGGGGGGGGGGTCATCGCGTGAGATAGGGAGTAGTGTACTGGACATTTTGGGGCGAAAGGTATCGAGAGGTGGATACCAGCAGCACACAGGTCTCAAGAGAGAGAATAGTGTTAGTTAAAGGAATACATAGAGCATTCATTACACACTGACATACAGTAAAACATCATATCATTACAGAAGAGAGAGGCAGATAGAAATAGAGGCAGATAGAGAGAGAGGCAGATAGAAAGAGAGGCAGATAGAGTGAGAGGCAGATAGAAAGAGAGGCAGATAGAAAGAGAGACAGATAGAGAGAGAGGCAGATAGAAAGAGAGGCAGATAGAGAGAGAGGCAGCTAGAAAGAGAGGCAGATAGAAAGAGAGACAGATAGAGAGAGAGGCAGATAGAAAGAGAGGCAGATAGAGAGAGAGGCAGATAGAAAGAGAGGCAGATAGAAAGAGAGACAGATAGAGAGAGAGGCAGATAGAAAGAGAGGCAGATAGAGAGAGAGGCAGATAGAAAGAGAGAGGCATATAGAGAGAGGCAGATAGAGAGAGAGAGGCTGATATAGAGAGAGGCAGATAGAGAGAGAAGCTGATAGCGAGAGAGGCAGATAGAGAGAGAGGCAGATAGAGAGAGAGGCAGATAGAGAGAGAGGCAGATAGAGAGAGAGGCTGGTAGATAGAGAGGCAGATAGAGAGAGAGGCTGATAGAGAGAGGCAGATAGAGAGAGAGGCAGATAGAGAGAGAGGCTGATAGAGAGAGAGGCAGATAGAGAGAGAGACAGATAGAGAGAGAGGCAGAGAGAGAGAGAGGCTGATAGAGAGAGAGGCTGATAGAGAGAGAGGCTGATAGAGAGAGAGGCAAATGAAAGCCAGATGGAGTGAGAGAAGAGAGTAAAAAAAGCAATGAGCAGAGAAAGAGAGAAAGAGAGGTATGGAGAGGAAAGAGGTAGAAGAAGACAAAGAGATAGCGGAAAGAGAGAATGAGAGAAAACAATGGAGGGATAGAGAGAGAGAGAGAGAGAGAGAGAGAGAGAGAGAGAGAGAGAGAGAGAGAGAGAGAGAGAGATAGGGGAAGAAGCACAGTGTTCCCAGGCCGAGCTTACTAGCTGCCAGCCATGACTAATAAAATCAGAGCTGCTCTCCTCTGATCAATAATTATTAAAATGGACATCTCCCCTGAGAGATCATGATGGGAAATAAACAGCCTCGTCACCGCGCAAAGTGGTGTGTGTGTGTGTGTGTGTGTGTAGAAGAGATTGGAGTTAGGAAGGAGAGGTTATTTGGTGCATTGTGAGGCCACAGGGAGCTGGTAATGAATGGTTCATTTATGTTCCCTCCCTCTCTCTCTCCTTCTCTCTCTGTCTCTCTGTCTCTCTCTCTGTCTCTCTGTCTCTCTCTCTCCTTCTCTCTCTGTCTCTCTGTCTCTCTGTCTCTCTGTCTCTCTGTCTCTCTGTCTCTCTCTCTCCTTCTCTCTCTGTCTCTCTGTCTCTCTGTCTCTCTGTCTCTCTGTCTCCCTCTCTCCCTCTCTCCCTCTCCTTCTCCCTCTTTCTCGCTCTCTGTCTCTCTCTCTCTCTCTCTCTCTTTCACTGCATTATTTTCTCTCTTTAGGCATCCCTCCCTCTTTCATTTTCTTTCCTTCTTTCTCATAAAGACTGCAACAACAAAAACGACAGTTCAGTATGTCTTAAAATATCACTTACAGTTTTCACACCCGTTTATCACCTCTCCTCATTTTATCCATACATCCATAAAGAACAGAGGAAAGCGGATGAGTGAGGGGGAGAGGAGGGAGTCTCCCTATCAGTCTCTGTCCTCTTCCCTCTTTCATCAGTGAACAAGAGAGAGGACATATGAGGGAAGAGGACAGGACAGAATGGGCCTGCAAACACACACAGCCTGATTCCCTCAGGTGCTGTTCAGCTCTACCTCATCATAAATCTACCTGAGTGTGAGAATCTCTCTCGTTTGGAGTCTACCTGGGTCATTGCTTTATTGTACATTTATTGTAAACATGCAGACCCATTACACTACATCCGAGTGCAGTGAACCCACTCGTGCAAACGTTGTGGCAGGGCCTAACACTTTATTTTAATGGGCCGTTCTAGAGGGTCGATGGATGAAATTGATAGTACAGTTTATTGAGCATCCGTTGCTGTATCTTGAGGGGACTGTTGCAATAATGTATTAGACACTGTGTTTTCTTAAAGCAATCTAAAGTAGTCTTGTAAGTGCCAAATTCTCGTAGGTTTAAAATGCTACACTGAGAGAGGGAGGAAAGAGAGAGAATGAGAGAGATGGACCTTTCCTTGTGTAAGTACTGCCCTGAGAGAGGGAGCGCTAGAACAAAAAATAGGAAAGAAAAAAAGAGTATAACCTTTTCCCTTTGGCTCAGGCCCTGCTCTGTCACAGGAGAGAAATGAAGGCAGGGAGGGAGTTAGGGAGGGAGGCAGGAGAGGAGAGGTGAGAATAGTGAGGGCCAAATTAGACCTCTGCTACTCCAACTTTCTCTTTCTGGAGGGAGAAATAACTGAGCAGCACTTAGTGGGAGAATTGATCTTACTTTAGACTCACTGTGATGTCATGCCAAACCCATGAGTCAAGTTGACGTCCATATTAGCTTTCGCCAAATCAGCTTGAAAGACTTTTAAAAGTGTGTGTGTCTGTTTCTATGTGCACAATGCGGGTGTGGGGGCATATTAAGGTCTACTCTTGTGAGAAAAAGAGAACTGAGACAAGATGAAAGTGAAGAAGTGAGGTGTGAATAAACTTCAACACAGCCTCTCTCTCTCTCTCTCTCTCTCTCTCTCTCTCTCTCTCTCTCTCTCTCTCTCTCTCTCTCTCTCTCTCAAACACACACACACATAGAAACATAGAATTCACAAACATTACAAAAAACATAAAACAGACCCCCGACCACTCTACCAACCCACAGACCCCGACCACTCTACCAACCCACAGACCCCCGACCACTCTACCAACCCACAGACCCCGACCACTACCAACCCACAGACCCCCGACCACTCTACCAACCCACAGACCCCGACCACTCTACCAACCCACAGACCCCGACCACTCTACCAACCCACAGACCCCGACCACTCTACCAACCCACAGACCCCCGACCACTCTACCAACCCACAGACCCCGACCAAACCCATGAGTCAAGTTGACGTCCATATTAGCTTTCGCCAAATCAGCTTGAAAGACTTTTAAAAGTGTGTGTGTCTGTTTCTATGTGCACAATGCGGGTGTGGGGGCATATTAAGGTCTACTCTTGTGAGAAAAAGAGAACTGAGACAAGATGAAAGTGAAGAAGTGAGGCGTGAATAAACTTCAACACAGCCTCTCTCTCTCTCTCTCTCTCTCTCTCTCTCTCTCTCTCTCTCTCTCTCTCTCTCTCTCTCTCTCTCTCTCTCTCTCTCTCTCAAACACACACACACATAGAAACATAGAATTCACAAACATTACAAAAAACATAAAACAGACCCCCGACCACTCTACCAACCCACAGACCCCGACCACTCTACCAACCCACAGACCCCCGACCACTCTACCAACCCACAGACCCCGACCACTACCAACCCACAGACCCCCGACCACTCTACCAACCCACAGACCCCGACCACTCTACCAACCCACAGACCCCCGACCACTCTACCAACCCACAGACCCCGACCACTACCAACCCACAGACCCCGACCACTACCAACCCACAGACCCCAACCACTACCAACCCACAGACCCCGACCACTCTACCAACCCACAGACCCCGACCACTACCAACCCACAGACCCCAACCACTACCAACCCACAGACCCCAACCACTACCAACCCACAGACCCCCGACCACTACCAACCCACAGACCCCCGACCACTACCAACCCACAGACCCCCGACCACTACCAACCCACAGACCCCCGACCACTACCAACCCACAGACCCCCGACCACTCTACCAATCCACAGACGCCCGACCACTACCAACCCACAGACGCCCGACCACTCTACCAACCCACAGACCCCCGACCACTCTACCAACCCACAGACCCCGACCACTCTACCAACCCACAGACCCCGACCACTCTACCAACCCACAGACCCCCAACCACTCTACCAACCCACAGACCCCGACCACTCTACCAACCCACAGACCCCGACCACTCTACCAACCCACAGACCCCGACCACTCTACCAACCCACAGACCCCCGACCACTCTACCAACCCACAGACCCCGACCACTCTACCAACCCACAGACCCCCAACCACTCTACCAACCCACAGACCCCCGACCACTACCAACCCACAGACCCCCGACCACTACCAACCCATAGACCTTATACTTATGTTCCACTAATTGAGAGCATTTGCTAAATGACTAGCATGTAGCATGTAGCATGTAGCATGTTAAACTACATGTTGGTGACCCTTGTGAGGATTAATGGGTTCCCTAAATGTTGGTGCCCTGTGTGAGGATTTACGCAAAAAAGTATTTATACTTCAAGAAGGAATTAAATGGATAAATGGTTTTCTCATTTTGACAAACATGATGACAGTTTACTCTTGGAGAACAAAGACCCCTTTAGCTGAAGCATTGGTGTATCATTAAACATCCTAACTAATTAAAGGTAATTAGTTAGGAAAGAGCACCAAGACAATGTTAACAACCTGTCCAAAAACAACAGCCCCTTACCCCACATGACCTACACCCATAACATAGTCTACAAAGCAAGGGTATAGAGGTTAGGGTGAGACACTAGGGTAACTTCAGGAAGACAAGGCTTGGTTGGGAAATACAGACACACTGAAGTCCCTGGTCATGTGACGAAGGAGTGGATATAGCACAGCACGATGGGTTTACTGTCACAGTGCGAGTGGGCTTTGATTGGGTTGGAGTGAATGTATGTATAGTGTATGGGGTTGAAAGAGGTTCCGGTTGTGTTGAATGTGTGTGTATTGGTTTGAACTTGAAGGAGCTTTGGTTAAATTGGTTTGCACATACAGTGTATGGGTTAGAAGACACTTTGCTTGGATGTCTGTGTATGGGTTTTTAACACAGTGGAACTATGTGCTGAATACTGTGAAATGACCTATAGGGTGTAATGTTCATTTTCAATCAAGCTATAGATGGTGCCATATTGTGGATTGTGGTTGATTAATCACACCATTGTGATGTGAAAGTGGAATAAAACTCTACGAATGCACTCGCTTTTGATGATTGGTCAGGTGAAACTGAGGCTTGTGGTAGAGAGATAATTGAAGAAAAGTGGTCCTGGGGGGCTTGAGAAAATGAGATGGGGATAGTCCCTGGATGGAATGACAATGTTTGTGAAAGGAAGAGCAGGCCAGTCACAATGTTACAGTCAGGACCATTTCCTATAACCAGGTCAAAGTTGAAAAAGCCCAGTTACAATATCAGTGAGGTTATAATTTGACTGATTTTACACCCTGCCCTTTAATGGATCAATAGGTTGGTTCACATTAAGAGTCAAAGTGTTAACAGGTTAACAGGTTAACAGGTTAACAGGTTAACAGGTTAACAGGTTGATTGCCACACAAGGTCGTATCAAAGTCAAGGGTTAACATCAAGTGAAACTACATTGAATCCAATTATGTATGAATCATTTTGGATTTCTAGAACCAGCAAACATTGAATCAAAATGTTAGAATAATAAAAAATAAAAAAGTTTTAAAAAACACACATACCCACACACACACACACACACACACACACACACACACACACACACACACACACACACACACACACACACACACACACACACACACACACACACACACACACACACACACACACATACCTACACACACACACACACACACACACACACACACACACACACACACACACACATACCCACACACACACACACACACACACCCACACACACACACACACACACATACCCACACACACACACACACACACACACACACATACCTACACACACACACACACACACACACACACACACACACACACACACACACACACACACACACACACATGCCCACACACACACACACACACACACACATACCCACACACACACACACACACACACACACATACCCACACACACACACACACACACACATACCTACACACACACACACACACACACATACCTACACACACACACACCCACACACACATACCCACACACACACACACACCTACACACACACACACACACACACACACACGCACGCACACACCTACACACACACACACACACGCACGCACGCACGCACACACACACACACACACACACACACACACACACACACACACACACACACACACACACACACACACACACACACACACACACACACACACACACACACACACACACACACACACACACACAATCATGCACACAGCCAAAGACACACACACACACACACACAAAGACACACACTGTTGTGCTGGTACATATGGTAGACTGACACACACTTCTTTCTGAGTCTGCCTTGAGCAGCATGGACCAATTGGAAGGGAGACTGGAGCGGCAAAGGAAGGCGATTGGACAGCGGTGACCGGAAGGCGGGGTGAGAATCATGGGCAAATGAGAATAAGCATACAAGGTTACAGTGTTTCATCACAGGAAATGGCACATGTTCCCCTTTCAAGTCCAAGTCTAATTCAAACAACTATTACCACCATATCTTAGTCTGGTAAAGTAAAGGCTAAATCCTTTAAGTACCTTGTAGAATTACCAACGGTGTGCAGCTCAGTGGCAGCTACATTTGATTAGGGCTGTTGTAAAGGACCACCATGTCTTCCTGATAGACACTAATCATGTAATATTCTATCACTGGTAGTCTGGCACATTAGTGTCTTTTACTGTCCAATAATCCACAGTTTTCTGGTTGGCTTGATCAACCACCTGGGTAGCAGTACATCTGTCCAACTGCTGGTACACCACATGTTAACCAGCCTCCTTCACTCTTACCTTGGACTGTAGGATATACACACACACACACACACACACACACACACACACACACACACACACACACACACACACACACACACACACACACACACACACACACACACACACCACACCTGCACACACACACACACACACACAGATACATAGGCTACACATGCAAGTACTAACGCACACACATACACACACACACACCGTTTCTATACCCATGCCATACACAGGTATTTTTGTTAACTAACATATTCAAAGCAGAGCCCTAAGGCAATTTCCCAGCACACTTGAGAAGCACTAATCCTAACACCTCCAACCATGAAACATTCATACCCTCACACACTTTCATAAAATCCACTAATGTGTTATGTTAAGCCTAAGAGGCTTATGGTTATGTTAAGCCTAATAGGTCTATGGTTATGTTAAACCTAAGAGGTGTATGGTTATGTTAAGCCTAAGAGGTGTATGGTTATGTTAAGCCTAAGAGGTGTATGGTTATGTTAAGCCTAAGAGGCGTATGGTTATGTTAAGCCTAAGAGGTGTATGGTTATGTTAAGCCTAAGAGGTGTATGGTTATGTTAAGCCTAAGAGGTGTATGGTTATGTTAAGCCTAAGAGGCGTATGGTTATGTTAAGCCTAAGAGGTGTATGGTTATGTTAAGACTAAGAGGTGTATGGTTATGTTAAGCCTAAGAGGTGTATGGTTATGTTAAGCCTAAGAGGCGTATGGTTATGTTAAGCCTAAGAGGCGTATGGTTATGTTAAGCCTAAGAGGTGTATGGTTATGTTAAGCCTAAGAGGTGTATGGTTATGTTAAGCCTAAGAGGTGTATGGTTATGTTAAGCCTAAGAGGCGTATGGTTATGTTAAGCCTAAGAGGCGTATGGTTATGTTAAGCCTAAGAGGTGTATGGTTATGTTAAGCCTAAGAGGTGTATGGTTATGTTAAGCCTAAGAGGTGTATGGTTATGTTAAGCCTAAGAGGTGTATGGTTATGTTAAACCTAAGAGGTGTATTGCTGGGAGTATTGATGGGGTTACACCTACACCTTAGGTAATGAAAGTGATTCAATATTAATTTCCTCTAAAAGCCCACATCCTGAGGACTTCCTGTCAAACGGCATCTACCTGTAGGGAAGGACGTTTCAGTCACTACCCCGGTATAACTGGCATAGGCCTTGTTAAAGAGAAGCAGCTCCACCTTTCCTTTAACCTATTTAACTAGGCAAGTCAATTAAGAACAAATTCTTATTTACAATGACAGGGCAAATTAGGGTTGCTTAAGGACACATAGACAGGTTTTTTTTCACCTTGTCAGCTCGGGTATTCGAACCAGCAACCTTTTGATTATTGTCCCAACACTCTAACCGCTAGGCTACCTGCACCCCAAACTGCTAGGCTACCTTTCCTACTTACAGCCCCTCCCTCACTTTCAATCGCTCTCCCTCTCTCTCTCCACCTCACCCCACCCTTCATGTCCTGTCAATCACACTCAAAACTCTTTGTGGATCTGTGTAATCTGAGGGAAATATGTGTCTCTAATATGTTCATACATTTGGCAGGAGGTTAGGAAGTGCACCTCAGTTTCCACCAAATTTTGTGGGCAGTGTGCACATAGTCTGTCTTCTCTTGAGAGCCAGGTCTGCCTACGCTGGCCTTTCTCAATAGCAAGGCTATGCTCACTGAGTCTGTACATCCCATCTTTAAAAGACAAACAAAAAGAAGGCAAGATACATCTCCATGGACATGACCCATCCTGAGCAGGTCTGAGTACAGAGTTTATCTCTTTGGGCTGTGAAACTGGGACATGACCCATCCTGAGCAGGTCTGAGTACAGAGTTTATCTCTTTGGGCTGTGAAACCAGGACATGACCCATCCTGAGCAGGTCTGAGTACAGAGTTTATCTCTTTGGGCTGTGAGACTGGGACATGACCCATCCTGAGCACGTCTGAGTACAGAGTTTATCTCTTTGGGCTGTGAGATTGGGACATGACCCATCCTGAGCAGGTCTGAGTACAGAGTTTATCTCTTTGGGCTGTGAAACTGGGACATGACCCATCCTGAGCAGGTCTGAGTACAGTGTTTATCTCTTTGGGCTGTGAGACTGGGACATGACCCATCCTGAGCAGGTCTGAGTACAGAGGTTATCTCTTTGGGCTGTGAGACTGGGACATGACCCATCCTGAGCAGGTCTGAGTACAGAGGTTATCTCTTTTGGCTGTGAGACTGTGACATGACCCATCCTGAGCACGTCTGAGTACAGAGTTTATCACTTTGGGCTGTGATACTGGGAGAGTTAGAGGCCATCTGTTACTGTGACACATTAACTCTCCAAGCTGAGCTATGCAAAGAACACTCATAACTGCACTGTCTCTCCCAGTGTATGTCTCTATCAATTATTTTCTGCCTCTCAATTAAATTCAAGTCAAGGGCTTTATTGTCATGGGAAACATATGTTAACATTGCCAAAGCAAGTGAAGTAGATAATAAACAAAAGTGAAATAGATTTAAAGTAAACATTACATTCACAGAAGTTCCAAAAGAATAATGACATTTCGAATGTCATATTATGTCTATATACAGTGTTGTAACAATGTGCAAATAGTTAAAATATATAAGGGAAAATAAATAAACATAAATATGGGTTGTATTTACAGTGGTGTTTGTTCCTCACTGGTTGCCCTTTTCTTGTAACAACAGGTCAAAAATCTTGCTGCTGTGATGGCACACTGTGGTATTTCACCCAGTAGATATGGGAGTTTATCAAAATTGGGTTTGTTTTCGAATTCTTTGGGGATCTGAGGGAAATATGTGTCTCTAATATGGTCATACATTTGGCATGAGGTTAGGAAGTGCAGCTCAGTTTCTACCTCATATTGTGGGTATTGTGCACATAGCTTGTCTTCTCTTGAGAGCCAGGTCTGCCTATGTCAGCCTTTCTCAATAGCAAGGCTATGTTCACTGAGTCTGTACATAGTCAAAGCTTTCCTTAAGTTTGGATCAGTCAAAGTGGTCAGGTATTCTGCCACCGTGTACTCTCTGTTTAGGGCCATTCTAGTTTGCTCTCTTTTATGTTAGTTCTTTCCAATGTGTCAAGTAATTCTCTTTTTGTTTACTCATGATTTGGTTTGGTCTAATTGTGTTGCTGTCCTGGGGCTCTGTGGACCAGCTTGCTTCGGGGACTCTTCTCCAGGTTAATCTCTCTGTAGAAGATGGCTTTGTTATGGAAGGTTTGAGAATTGCTTCATTTTAGGTGGTTGTATAATTTAACGGCTCTTTTCTGGATTTTGATCATTAGCGGGTATCGGTCTAATTCTGCTCTGCATGCATTATTTGGTGTTTTTCGTTATACACAGAGGATATTTTTTGGTGTTTGTGCCGTTTTGTGAATTCTTGGCTGGTGAGCGGACCCCAGACCTCACAACCATAAAGGGCAATGGATTCTATAACTGATTCAAGTATTTTTAGCCAGATCCTAATTGGTATGTCAAATTTTATGTTACTTTTGATGGCATAGAAGGCCACTCTTACCTTGTCTCTCAGATCGTTTACAGCTTTGTGGAAGTTACCTGTGGCGCTGATGATTAGGCCGAGGTATATATTGTTTTTTTGTGTGCTCTAGAGCAACGGTGTCTAGATGGAATTTGTTATTATTTTAGTCTGACAGAATATGTGCAGAAGATCTAGGTGCTGCTGTAGATCCTCCTTGTTTGGAGACAGAAGCACCAGATAATCAGCAAACAGTAGACATTTTACTTCAGATTCAAGTAGGGTGAGGCTGGGTGCTGCAGACTGTTCTAGTGCCCTCGCCAATTCGTTGATATATATGTTGAAGAGGGTGGGGTTTAAGATGCATCCCTGTCTCACCTCCCGGTCCTGTGGATAGAAAGTTTTTTTTTTGCCAATTTTTATTGTTTGTGTACATGATTTCATAATGTTGCATGTCCCCCCCAACACCACTTTCCATCAATTTGTATAGCAGACCCTCATGCCAAATTGAAATCAACAAAGCATGAAGAGACTTTGCCTTTGTTTTGGTTTGCTTGCTTGTCAATTAGAGTGTGCAGGGTGAATATGGGGTCTGTCGTACGATAATTTGGTAAAAAGCCAATTTGACATTTGCTCAGTACATTGTTTTTGCAGTGGCAATATATGAGTCTGCTGTTAATTATAATGCAGAGGATTTTCCCAAAGTTGCTGTTGACGCATGTCCCAAGGTAGTTATTTGGGTCAAATTTGTCTCCACTTTTGTGGATTGGGGTGATCAGTCCCTGTTTCCAAATATTGGGGAATATACCAGAGCTGAGGATGATATTAAAGAGTTTAAGATTGGAGAAGTGGTTTACCCATACATCTCAGTTTTTGATAGATAATGTTTTGTGTTGTTGTTTGTTTAGTGTTTCCCATTTTTCCCCGAAGTGGTTAGATTCTATGGATTCTTCAATTACATTGAGCTGATTTCTGACATGCTTTTTCTTCTCTTTCCGTAGTGTATTTCTGTATTGTTTTAGTGATTCGCTATAGTGAAGGTGTAGGCTCAGGTTTTCGGTGTTGGATAGGTTTTTGAGATTTTAGTTTTAAGCCTATCCCAAACCTTAACCCTTACCTTAAACATACAGATTTAATGCCTAACCTTAAGATTTGGAGTTAATGCCTAAACTTAACCCTAACCTCAGATAATGTTGAGTTAATGCCTAAACTTAACCCTAACCTTAAAATCTTCTAAATTTGGCATTTGAGAAACATGGATCAAGGGCAACCCCTCCCCCTCCCTCCCTCCCTCCCTCCCTTCTTCCTCTCTCTCTCTCTCTCTCTCTCTCCCTGACCTGGCGCGTAAGAGAATACGACACACACACCCTTTTGAGTACTCAGCGCTGACTTCCCTAATACAATTATAGAGTGAAACAATAATACACTGTGAGGGACAGATTTGGGGTCGGCTTGTTGTGTCTGTTTGTTTCACTGAATATGATAGAAAGAGATATCTAGAGAGGAACAGTGCTATATGGTATTGTATGCCAATGCAACACGCTCAAATATTCTACCTTGATATGTGGAGATAGGACTGTAAACACAAACATGTCCTTACACTCCCTTACAAGGAAAGTTGGGATAGAGAGTGGAAGGAGAGAGAGAGAGAGAGAGAGAGAGAGAGAAAGAGAGGGAGAGGGGAGAGAGAGAAACAGAGAGAGAAACAGAGAGCGGGGGAGAGGGGGAGAGGGGGAGAAGGGGAGAGGGGGAGAGAGAGCGTTGATCTTTATATTTTACAGACTGCTCTGCTACCATCTGGTGCTTGCGACAAACACACACCCTCTTCTTCCCCCTGCATGAGCGTGGGTAGACAACCTAGAGCTGGTGATAGAGTAACAGGAACAGTGTTTTGGATAGTGGATGGTGGGTCACCGTGAAGAACAAGGAACCATATCAAACGACAGGAAAACGGCCACAAACGTCTATAGCGGTCTGAATCGGATGAGAGAGAGGCAGGGGGACGGGTGAGAGACGGGAGCGTGATGGGACCCTACCTTCTGTGAACTTTGAACCCTGACCTCTGAACCACCATGGTGGGGGACACACAGAACATGCTAGAAACTATGTACCTGTCAGTGTGCCTTCAGAGAGGGCCAAACTCACCCCCGGAATCATCAACACATCTAGAAGAACGAGACCAGGTTATTCAGAGAGAGGAGTGGAATGAGGGATGGGAGAAGGAGAAAGAAAAATAAAGGTGAAGAAAGAGCAAAAGGATGAAGTTATAGTGCTGGGTCCAGTTCATACTTTAGAAAGAGCAGAAGGATGAAGGTGATAGTGCTGGGTCCAGCTCATACTTTAGAAAGAGCAGAAGGATGAAGGTGATAGTGCTGGGTCCACCAAATACTTTAGAAAGAGCAGAAGGATGAAGGTAATAGTGCTGGGTCCAGCTCATACTTTAGAAAGAGCAGAAGGATGAAGATGATAGTGCTGGGTCCAGTTCATACTTTAGAAAGAGCAGAAGGATGAAGGTGATAGTGCTGGGTCCAGCTCATACTTTAGAAAGAGCAGAAGGATGAAGGTAGTAGTGCTGAGTCCAGCTCATACTTTAGAAAGAGCAGAAGGATGAAGGTGATAGTGCTAGGTCCAGCTCATACTTTAGAAAGAGCAGAAGGATGAAGGTGATAGTGCTGGGTCCAGCTCATACTTTAGAAAGAGAAGAAGGATGAAGGTGATAGTGCTGGGTCCAGCTCATACTTTAGAAAGAGAAGAAGGATGAAGGTGATAGTGCTGGGTCCAACTCATACTTTAGAAAGAGAAGAAGGATGAAGGTGATAGTGCTGGGTCCAGCTCATACTTTAGAAAGAGAAGAAGGATGAAAATAGTAGTGCTGGGTCCAGCTCATACTTTAGTCTTTTCAAGTTAGTCCAGTGTGAGCTCTTCATACAGTTGATAAAAGATTCTGGATTCAAGGATTCAGTTGGGGATTTTCTAAATGCCAACATCCTATATTCAAACCCCCAATCCAAAAGATCTGTGCCACAAATCATTGAAATAAAAATATAGCCACTCTGGGGAAGTAAAACTCTTTCAGAAAAGTCAAGCATCCTCTACACCAGAAAAAAAAACTCAAATGTTGCCCTTCTCTTCCCAAACCCTTGTGTCAACCAGAAAAATAGCTATAGATTCTGAAAGTCACAAGGCTATACCTCTACTGTATAAACCTTTGCTCAACCATTCTCTCACTCTGTCAACATTTTTACAATATCAGTTACAGCTGTGAGGAAATGATTTCCAAGCAGCAGAAAAAGAACAAGTTTGAGGTGACAGATTTAAAACAACGAAAAATAGTCAAGATATTGGTACAACTGGTGAGTAAACAAACTAAAGATAAACTATAGAAAAACAAAACAGAGAAAGAAACCAATGGGAATGATTGGACTTACAGTATAATGCAGGTCTGTACAGACACAGCTGTGTGTGAGAGTGATTGCAAAAGGGTGGGAGTGAAGGAGTGAGAGTGTGAGAGAGAGACTGTGTGTTCGGTCTAGCCAATTCGGCTACTGAAATAACCACTCTTTCTCATGTCCAATGTTTGGGATTTGAAGGCAGTGGAATCACTACAGAGAGAGGCGAAGTCTGCCGTCTGTACAGCTGGAGGGCAGTGGGGACAGATCTAAGATCAGCTGAACTTTGTATAACCCTAACTTTTACTATCTGGAGGACGCCATTAGATCAGACCCTAGATCAGCGTCTAGGTACTTCCTGGTTTGGTTTGTAGTTCTACCTACCCCTCCGGCTGTACTACAACTTCATGCAGGAGAGGAGTGGGGAGATAGAGGGGGGCATCACCCCCCCCGCCCCCCCCACCCCCCCCCCCCTCCTTCTATCTCTGGAAGTACCACATCATGCAAGCCCCGCCCACCAGTACTCACTGAGCGGTCATAAGTATGCCCTCTACAATAGGTCAGGCCGATCCCGGAGAGAGACTCTGTGTGTGTGTGTGGGCGTTTGTTCCAGCCCAGCACTAAAACACCTGAATCCACTTATCCAGGTTTAACAATTACTTGTGGGCTGGAACCAAAGTAGCTCTCCAGGGCCAGAATGGGTGACCACTGACCACCACGTGGGGAGAGGACAACTAGTGGGAGACTGCAGGGAGGATATAAGGAAGACAAAAAGGGACTTCTACACTAACGCAAAATAGCAACTACTTCAGGTCTCACGCGTTCCCTCGATCGCTTGGCTCTGATCAAATCAAAACGAAACAAGCTCAAACAAGGCAGGACTCAGAAAGATATGAAAAGACTACCGACCAGCCATCTCTCTCTCTCTCTCTCTCTCTCTCTCTCTCTCTCTCTCTCTCACTCTCTCTCTCTCTCTCTCTCTCTCTCTCTCTCTCTCTCTCTCCTTCCTCTCCTTACTCCGCCTCTTTTTCTCCATCCGTTTCAGTCTCTTCTCCTCCCTGCGCTTGGCCTCCTCGGCTTCCTGGCTGCGCCGACACTTGTGGAAGTTCTCCACTACCACGCCCACAAACATGTTGAGCACGAAGAAGCTGACGATGAGCAGGAAGGAGATGAAGTAGAGGAGCATCCACGGGTTGTGGTTCAGCTGCGGCTGGAGGGGAGACACACGTTATGAGCATTGTGGTGCTGTTCTAACTGCAAAACGCTGCATGCTGCACGCTGTGTGTGTGTGTGTGTGTGTGTGTGTCTCTATCCTCCTAGAGAAGAACACACTACCACCTGCCTATTGTGAGTGCCAGGACACCCGTCATACCCAACCTGTCCATTGTGAGTGCCAGGACACCCGTCATACCCAACCTGTCTATTGTGAGTGCCAGGACACCTTCATACCCCTACCTGCCTATTGTGAGTGCCAGGACACCATCATACCCCTACATGCCTATTGTGAGTGCCAGGACACCTTCATACCCCTACCTGCCTATTGTGAGTGCCAGGACACCATCATACCCCTACATGCCTATTGTGAGTGCCAGGACACCTTCATACCCCTACCTGCTTATTGTGAGTGCCAGGACACCTTCATACCCCTACCTGCCTATTGTGAGTGCCAGGACACCTTCATACCCCTACCTGTCTATTGTGAGTGCCAGGACACCTTCATACCCCTACCTGCCTATTGTGAGTGCCAGGACACCTTCATACCCCTACTGGAGCGGAATGAGTGGAATGGCATCAAATACATCAAACACATGGTTTGATACCATTCTATTCGCTCCATTACACCCATTATTATGAGCCATCCTTATACAGAAACAAGAGGAGGGTTGGATATTTATTGGATGTTGAACAGGAGACAGCTTAGTTAAGATCAATGGCAAGTTCCTAAAGCACAGACAGAATGCTGCCATAAAAATAAAGACTTCTCTGGCCAACCAAGCCTTTGTTCAACACCTGCTACTGTATCTCTAGTGTACACTGTGTGATTGTGTATGTGTGTCTGTACATATTTCCCTACCTTATCAAGACCAGAATGTCCTGAAAAGGTAGGAAAACAAGATTTTTAAAAATTGTCTGAGTCTGGATTGTTTTCATGTCCTGAATTTATAAAAATGCTTCAGGTGGTTAAGGTTAGGGTCAGGGTTAGGGGTTAAGGTTAGGGTCAGGGTTAGGGGTTAAGGTTAAGGTTAGGGTTAAATTAAGGGGAAAATAGGATTTTGAATGGGAATACATTTTTACTCCCCGAAAAGTCCTGAAATGTGTGTGTGTGTGTGTATGTGTGTTTGTGTGTGTGTGAGAGCACAAACAAAAGGGGACTGTTGTGTTTATTTAATGAAAATAGCTTCAAAATTCTAAATATTTCCCTGAGCCTCCATTGGCTGAGTCTGATCATGTGGCGTTAGGAAAAATGATATCATGATCATGCTGTGGGTCAAAAGTTCCATCCCACCTGAACAGGCTGAAATTACAGGCATTTTTTAAACAGCTTTTACACAAAAAAAGGCATTATCATAATTTTTACAATTTCAGGGTGTTATTTCGACCTCCTAGTGTTGAAATAAAATGTTTACTACATTGCCCATTTTAAGACAAACGTAGCACTTTTTCATCTCTAGAATGTCTTTCCTTCTGCAAGGATCAGTTAGATAGTATCTTTGAGCCTGTGTATATAAATTGCATGGTGTGTGTGTTGTCTACCTGTTGGTCAACTCCCACTGCATCTAATCCATCATACATGATGTCAACCCAACCATCCTTAGATGCCAGCACGAACAGAGACATCAGAGCCTGAGAGAGACGGAGAACATCATACGTTTACATCATTTAGTACCTGTGCCAGGCTGTATTGAGAATGGTACCTGTGCCAGGTTGTATTGAAAATGGTACATGTGCCAGGTTGTATTGAAAATGGTAGCTGTGCCAGGTTGTATTGAGAATGGTACCTGTGCCAGGTTGTATTGAGAATGGTATCTGTTCCAGGTTGTATTGAATATGGTACCTGTGCCAGGTTGTATTGAGAATGGTACCTTTGCCAGGTTGTATTGAGAATGGTACCTGTGCCAGGTTGTATTGAAAATGGTACCTGTGACACGTTGTATTGAGAATGGTACCTGTGCCAGGTTGTCAAAGTTGTACTGCTGTCTGACCCACTTGTAGTTGGCCATCATGCAGTCTGATTTGTTAGTGACGTTTCTCACGTCCTCTCCCTGACACGCAAAGAACTTCCCCTTGAAGAGCTAGAGAGAGAAAACACACACACACACACACACACACACACACACACACACACACACACACACACACACACACACACACACACACACACACACACACACACACACACACACACACACACACAGACACAGACACAGACACACACCGTGGTCAAACTAATGCCACCATTATGGTAAATTCAAATTGCTCTTCAGGCCATATCCTATGAGAGGATTCCCTAGTGGCCTTGCAGGTCCTTGCGCGATTGGTAGGATGTAACTCATGCACACATGCAGACACACACACAAGCACACACACACACACACAGGTGACATATTTTGTGACCTCAAGGACACACAGATCGTTAGTGTAAATTGCACAGCAGGCAGACGTCTGTGTCTTCTCCATCTATATGACTTGACGAGCAGTGCTGAGCCCTCACACCTAAGTTATAACCGGGAAACCGCCCGGAAGAGTACTTTCCTGCTGATGTACGACCTAAGAGCCCTCGCAGAGGGTGAATGGAGAAGATGGCCGCTTATGCGTAATGACATATTAGCCACTTGTCAGTTCCAGTGTTATCACTCTCAGTCAGAGAGAAGGGTGTGTAGGAGGAGGAGAGATGAGCACTCATACCAAAGTTATTAACGTGTGAAAACTGCTTGAAATAAACATTTTCCCTGATATCGGATGATAAATGTACTAGATATATTGTATGGGTTGCAAAAATCGTTCCAGTCTCACCTGTACTCCCAGGATACCAAAGATGATGAAGAAAGCACAGCAGATGACCACGATGTTCCCTATGGGCTTCAGAGATGACATCAGAGTCTCCACTACCAGCTTCAGACCTGGGGCTCTGCTGATCACACTGGACAAGAGAGAGAGAGACAGAAACAAAGTTAGACTCAGAAGACTCACTCTCGCTCTCTCTCTCTCTCTCTCTCTCTTTTTGTGTATATACTGTATAGCTATGTATCATCTGAAAAATATAGATTATTATTATTTGATTGTGTTTGAGAGAAAGTGAAAACGGTAAAGCGAGAAAGTTACGAGCGTGAGAGAGAGGGAGGAGGGAGAAACGTCACGGAGTTCACGGAGGTTAGGTGCTTTTTAGGGATAGCCAACTATTTTATGGCAAGGACATACACTGAACTAAAAAGTGAAAGAGAGAGTGAAAAGAGATGCTTCTCCATAATTTTGGGAGGCTGTTTTAATTAATAAGGCATGCTGTCACAGGGTGCCATAATCTATGGCAGGGGTAGGCAACCCTGGGACTGGAGTGCCGCTGGCACTTCATGTCTTTGATTTGACCATCCTGGAAGAACAGGTGTGTTGAATTTAGGCAATCACTGAACTGATCAGCATTTCACTACAGCCACAATAACATCAGCTAAATATGTGTATGCGACCAACACATTTTTATTAGATTTTTTTTATTTGATTTGGTCAGGTGTGCTGTCTAGTTGGAGCAAAATCCTGCAGTACCTGTGACAGTCCAGGAACAGGGTTGCCTACCCCTGACCTACGGGGTGAGGGGTACAATGATAGAACCCTCCAGATAATTACATCATCTACAGGGTGAGGGGTACGAGGATAGAACCCTCCAGATAATTACATCATCTACAGGGTGAGGGTTATGAAGATAGAACCCTCCAGATAATTCTGGGCTGGGTTCTGGGCTGCAGCTGGGTTGTGCTAGAGCTAAGGTGACATTAGGGGACGTAAAGGGAACATTTAGGTGCTAACAACAAGATCCCCAGTGGTGAAGGTAGTGGCAGGTAGCCTAGCAGTTAAATACTTTGGGCCAAAAAATCTGTCGATGTACCCTTAAGCAAGGCACTTAACCCTAATTGCTCCTGTAAGTCTCTTTGGATAAAAGCATCTGTTAAATTACTAAAATGTGAAGCCTCAGTTGAGGTCATGGAGTTGACGGATGAGAACAGCAGTGTGTGTGTGTGCCAAATTAAACAAACTGATGCATTATTCTGTCAAACACACACACACAATCTCCCAGAGTCTGCAGTATAATGGAATCATTAATATTCCTAATGGGGAAAACCAACTCACACACACCTGCAGACAGAGGCACACCTACTCAAATGCACTGGTAGCTGGGACAATTGGGGTAGGATCGATTTTCTCTTCTCTACTTCTCTACTTACTGGTGGTACTTTGTGGTTCAGTTGGTAGAGCATGGCGCTTGCAACGCCAGGGTTGTGGGTTTGATTCCATTGGGGGACTAATACGAAAAAAAGTATGAAAATGTATGCATTCACTACTGTAAGCTGCTCTAAATAAGAGCGTCTGCTAAATAACTAAAATATAAAACAACTGTCTTTCTCTAAATAAGAGCGTCTGCTAAATAACTAAAATGTAAAAATATAAAACAACTGTCTTTCCTTACATACCTACTTTAGCATATTCAGAATGCAGAGTGTTAGACCTGAGTTGGATGAATGGATGAAATGAAGACATGAGAGAGAGGACGAAGACTTGTGAGGCGTTAGAGGAACAGGAAGTCTTTCTCTGGCTGTAACGTCACCTCAGCCAGAGAGGTAATCAGACACGCTCCAGTACTTCAGGGGGAAACACAGAAAGCCTCATGTTTAATTCACACACTCTTCTCCTCTCCTGAAACTAAAGCCTCTGATCTGACAAACTGAAAAACACACAAATAAATCATTATATTGTCCAATT
>CM042386.1:5821159-5831159 GCA_023634145.1 Thymallus thymallus
AAGTGGGGAAAGTCACACTGTGGTCTGATAGATGCACTGTTTTGGGAATAGGTATATTTGTTTGCACGTGTGTTTGCACGTGTGTGTGTGTGTTCCAATGCATGTGTCTGTGTGTGTGTGTGTGTGTGTGTGTGTGTGTGTGTGTGTGTGTGTGTGTGTGTGTGTGTTTGTGTGTATCTGCACATGGTCATGTGCACATGTGTGTGTGTGTGTGTGCCAGTGTGCCAGTGTGTTTGTGTATATATAAAACTCACCGTAGCGGCCTGAGTGTCCGTAGCAGACGCAACACCCGGAGCATGCCCAGTATCTTGGGGCTGCTGTTGGACACCAATGAGACCAGGATGTCTATGGCTGAGATCATCACCAACAACCCATCTAGAAGGTTCCAGCTACTCCTCAGGTAGGCCTTATCACCAAACAACCAGCCCAGCGCAGCCACCTGAAAATAATCAAAGACACTGGCTTAACGGCTTATAGGCCACACACTTACATTCACATACAAACTTTTTTCCTTGAAGAAATGTTTGTTCACTAGCCTACCTGTTTAATTTGGATCCTCAGTTGCAGGGAACACTACTATCTGTCATGGGATACTGTCAAATCCTAAAGTCTGGAGAGCTTTTCCTTGGCACAGCAGGTAGCCACAAGCTAGCCAGGTTTCCTTGAACGTTTTAACCTTTTATTTATTTATTTCTACGCATTAATTGCATCTATAATCGCATTTGCAGATGAGCAGATGTGTTTTTACGATTTCCACACATGGGGAAATGTTTTAAGCAGGGTATGGGAAATGGTTTTGCCTTTTATACATAATTTACATGATAGATAATATTATTAGCAGAATCTTTTTTATTACTACACAATTGGCCAAATGCACTCCACTGTGCAACTCGCTATTCAGGTAGGATGCAATTTTGGAATGTATTATTATCATAATTAGTTTTATTATTATTATTATTATTATAATTATTATTATTATTGTTATAATTCTAGGCCTATTTACATCTATAACAGTTTATGAACATTTTAAGCTAAAAGGTCTGATATGTTTTATCAGACTCATTGCTTAATTTAAAAAAAAAGAAAATGTAGCCTAAGGCCTACTGGTTGTATGAATTTGGGATGTATCTTTCCAAAACTGTCCCAGAGTGTTTGGAATAGGCCATTTGTTTCTCTACACGCTGACTACTACGGGAGATAGTAGATTGACACAGGCTAGTGATTTAGCCGTTCATTACTAGTCTTGTCGACTGAGGAAAAATAAGTGTGTTCTAACGTCTTCAAAGTATACATTAGAATTCGGCAAGAAGGACGCACTTCTTTGCATCCTCTTCGTGCATGTTCTGTTAAAATGAATTACCATAATCTAAATGTGATTTCTGTCAGTTAGAGCACCGTGATTACGCACCCATATGGGTCCGGTACATTTCTCAAATGTCTGGTAAACTAAAATAATGCTTGTCAAATGTCCGGTGCTACATTTTCATAACCGAAACCCTGATCTTGTGCTATACCGTATGTACAGTGCATTCAGAAGTATTCAGACCCCTTGACTTTTCCCACATTTTGTTAGAAACCTTATTTTAAAATTGATTATATCTGGGTTTTTTCTCATCAATCTACACACAATACCCCATAATGAGAAAGCAAAAACATGTATTTAGAAATGTTTGCAAATAACAAAATAATAAAAAAAGAAATATAACATTTACTTAAGTATTCAGACCATTTACTCAGTACTTTGTTGAAGCAGCTTTGGCAGCAAATACAGCCTAAAGTTTTGTTGGGTATGACGCTACAAGCTTGGCACACCTGTATTTGGGGAGTTTCTCCCATTCTTCTCTGCAGATCCTCTCAGACTCTGTCAGGTTGGATGGGTAGCATCGCTTCACCGCTATTTTCAGGTCTCTCTAGAGATGTTTGATCGGGTTCAAGTTCGGGCTATGGCTGGGCCACTCAAGGACATTCAGAGACTTGTCCCGAAGCCACTCCTGCATTGTCTTGGCTGTGTGCTTAGGGTCCTGGTATTGTTGGAAGGTGAACCTTCGCGCAAGTCTAAGGTCCTGAGCAATCTGGAGCAGGTTGTAATCAAGAATCTCTCTGTACTAAACTCTGTTCATCTTTCCCTCAATCCTGACTAGTCTCCCAGTCACTAACTTTGAAACACACGTCCGCACAGCATGATGCTGCCACCACCATGCTTCACCGTAGAGATGGTTCCAGGTATCCTCCAATCTTGATTTCATCAGACCAGAGAATCTTGTTTCTCATGGTCTGTGTCCTTTAGGTGTCTTTTGGCAAACTCCAAGTGGGCTGTCATGTGTCTTTTACTGAGGAGTGGCTTTGTCATTTTGTCATTATGGGGTATTGTGTGTACAGTCGTGGCCAAAAGTTTTGGTCTCCACAAAGTTTGCTGCCTCTGTGTTGATGATGGCAATTTGCATATACTCCAGAATGTCATGAAGAGTGATCAGATGAATTGCAATTAATTGCAAAGTCCCTCTTTGCCATGAAAATGAACTTAATCCCCCCAAAAAAATGTCGCGCCCAAGAAAGTCCAGCAAGCGCCAGGACCGTCTCCTAAAGTTGATTCAGCTGCGGGATTGGGGCACCACCAGTGCAGAGCTTGCTCAGGAATGGCATCAGGCAGGTGTGAGTGCATCTGCATGCACAGTGAGGCGAAGACTTTTGGAGGATGGCCTGGTGTCAAGAAGGGCAGCAAAGAAGCCACTTCTCTCCAGGAAAAACATCAGGGACAGACTAATATTCTGCAAAAGGTACAGGGATTGGACTGCTGAGGACTGGGGTAGAGTCATTTTCTCTGATGAATCCCCTTTCCGATTGTTTGGGCCATCCCGGAAAACACCTTGTACGGAGAAGACAAGGTGAGCGCTACCATCAGTCCTGTGTCATGCCAACAGTAAAGCATCCTCAGACCATTCATGTGTGGGGTTGCTTCTCAGCCAAGGGAGTGGGCTCACTCACAATTTTGCCTAAGAACACAGCCATGAATAAAGAATGGTACCAACACATCCTCCGAGAGCATCTTCTCCCAACCATCCAAGAACAGTTTGGTGACGACCGATGCCTTTTCCAGCATGATGGAGCACCTTGCCATGAGGCAAAAGTGATAACTAAGTGGCTCGGGGAACAAAACATCGACATTTTGGGTCCATGGCCAGGAAACTCCCCAGACCTTAATCCCATTGAGAACTTGTGGTCGATCCTCAAGAGGTGGACAAACAAAAACCAACAACTTCTGACAAACTCCAAGCATTGATTATGCAAGAATGGCCTGCCATCAGTCAGGATGTGGCCCATAAGTTAATTGACAGCATGCCAGGGCAGATTGCAGAGGTCTTGAAAAAGAAGGGTCAACACTGCAAATATTGACTCTTTGCATAAACTGAATATCATTGTCAATGAAAGCCTTTGACACTTATGGAATACTTGTAATTATACTTCAGTGTACCATAGTAACTACTGACATAAAGATTTAAGAACACTGAAGCAGCAAACTTTGTGGAGACCAATACTTGTGTAATTCTCAAAACTTTTGGCCACGACTGTAGATTGATGGGGATTTTTATTTATTTAATCAATTTTAGAAAACGCTTCAACGTAACAAAATGTGGAAAAAGGGAATGGGTTTGAATACTTTCTACTAGTGAAGACATCAAAACTATGAAATAACACATATGGAATCATGTAGTAACAAAAAAAAGAACAAATTAAAATATATTTTAGATTTTAGATTCTTCAAAGTAGCCACCCTTTGCCTTGATGAAAGCTTTGCACACTCTTGGCATTCTCTCAACCAGCTTCATGAGGTAGTCACCTGGAATGCATTTGAGTTGGTATACAGAAGCTTACCTACTTGGTAAACAACCAAGTCCATATTTACCTGTTGCAACCTCCACAACTACTTTTATTATTATTTGACCCTATGACTCTATGAATATTTGAACATCTTGGAGAAAGAACTGGCCTTAATGGCCATGAATTGTTATAATCTCCACCCGGCACAGCCAGAAGAGGACTGTCCACCCCTCAGAGCCTGGTTCCTCTCTAGGTTTCTTCCTAGGTTTTGCCTTTCTAGGGAGTTTTTCCTAGCCACCGTGCTTCTACATCTGCATTGCTTGCTGTTTGGGGTTTTA
This sequence comes from Thymallus thymallus, assembly GCA_023634145.1. Taxonomy (NCBI): domain Eukaryota; kingdom Metazoa; phylum Chordata; class Actinopteri; order Salmoniformes; family Salmonidae; genus Thymallus; species Thymallus thymallus. Next base: position 5,825,317 of record CM042386.1, read on the forward strand.
GGCTGGGTTTCTGTATAGCAGACATTGTGACATTGGCTGATGTAAAAAGGGCTTTATAAATAAATTTGATTTGATTTGATATTATTGCAAGAACAGCTCAAATAAGCAAAAAGAAACCACAGTCCATCATTACCTTAAAACATGAAGGTCAATCAATCTAGAAAATGTCAGTGCAGTCGCAAAAACCATCAAGCACTATGATGAAACTGGCTCTCATGAGGACCGCCACAGGAAAGGAAGACCCATAGTTACCTCTGCTGCAGAGGATAAGTTCATTAGAGTTACCAGCCACAGAAATTGCAGCCCAAATAAATGCTTCACAGAGTTCAAGTAACAGACACATCTCAACATCAACTATTCAGAGGAGACTGTGTGAATTTTTTTATTATTTTATTTCACCTTTATTTAACCAGGTAGGCCAGTTGAGAACAAGTTCTCATTTACAACTGCGACCTGGCCAAGACAAAGCAAAGCAGTGCGACAAAAAACAACACAGAGTTACACACACACACACTACAAATGTAGTGCAAAATGCAGTAAGGTTAGGAAGGTAGGACAATAAATAGGTCATAGTGGCAAAATAAGTTACAGATTAGAATTGACACTCGAGTGATAGATGTGCAAATGATGATGTGCAAATAGAGATACTGGAGTGCAAAATGAGCTAAAATAATAAATATGGGGATGAGGTAGTAGGGTGGGCTATTTACAGAAGGGCTATATACAGGTACAGTGATCGATAAGCAGTTCTGACAGCTGATGCTTAAAGTTAGTGAGGGAGATAGGAACCTCTAGCTTCAAGGACTTTTGCCGTTCGTTCCAGTCATTGGCAGCAGAGAACTGGAAGGAATGGCAGCCAAAGGAGGTGTTGGCTTTGGGGGTGACCAATATACCTGCTGGAGCGCATGCTACGGGTGGGTGTTGCTATGGTGACCATCGAGCTGAGATAAGGCGGGGATTTACCTAGTAAAGACTTATAGATGACCTGGATCCAGTGGGTTTGGCGACGAATATGTAGTGAGGGCCAGCCAACGAGAGAATACACGTCGCAGTGGTGGGTAGTATATGGGGCTTTGGTAACAAAACGGATGGCACTGTGATAGATTACATCCAATTTGCTGAGTAGAGTGTTGGAGGCTATTTTGTAAATGACATCGTCGAAGTCAAGGATCAGTAGGATAGTTAGTTTTACAAGGGCATGTTTGGCAGCATGATTGAAGGAGGCTTTGTTGCGAAATAGGAACCCGATTCTAGATTTAATTTTGGATTGGAGATGGTTAGTCTGGAAATTTAGTTTACAGTCTAACCAGACGCCTAGGTATTTGTAGGTGTCCACGTATTCTAAGTCAGACCCGTCGAGAGTAGTGATGATAGTCCGGTGGGCGGGTGCGGGCAGCATTCGATTGAAAAGCATGCATTTAGTTTTACTAGCATTTAAGAGCAGTTGGAGGCCACGGAAGGAGTGTTGTATGGCATTGAAGCTTGTTTGAAGGTTAGTTAACACAGTGTCCAAAGAGGGGCCAGATGTATACAGAATGGTGTAGTCTGATGGATCTGAGAGTCACCAGCAGCGAGAGCAACATCGTTGATGTATATAGAGAATAGGGTTGGCCCAAGAATTGAACCCTGTGACACCCCCATAGAGACTGCCAGAGGACCGGACAACAGGCCCTCCGATTTGACACACTGAACTCTGTCTGAGAATTAGTTGGAGAACCAGGCAAGGCAGTCACTACAGAAACCAAGGCTGTTGAGTCTGCCAATAAGAATGCGGTGATTGACAAAGTCGAAAGCCTTGGCCAGGTCGATGAAGACGGCTGCACAGTACTGTCTTCTATCGATGGCGGTTATGATACCATTAAGTACCTTGAGCGTAGCTGAGGTGCACCCATGACCAGCTTGGAAACCAGATTGCATAGCAGAGAAGGTACGGTGGGATTCGAAGTGGTCAGTGATCTGTTTATTAACTTGGCTTTCGAAGACTTTAGAAAGGCAGGGCAGGATGAATCAGGCCTTCATGGTCAAATTGCTGCAAAGAAACCACTACTAAAGGACACCAATGAGAAGAGATACTTTTTTGGGCCAAGAAACACGAGCAATGGACATTAGACCGGTGGAAATCTATCCTTTGGTCTGATGAGTCCAAATTTGTGATTTTTGGTTCCAAAAGCTGTGTCTTTGTGAGACACAGAGTCGGTGAATGGATGACCTTTGCATGTGTGGTTCCCACAGTGAAGCATGGAGGAGGTGTGATGGTGTGGGGGTGCTTTGCTGGTGACACTGTCTGTGATTTATTTAGAAGGCACACTCAACCAGCATGGCTACCACAGCATTTTGAAGCGATACTACATCCCATCTGGTTGGCGCTTAGTAGGACTATCATTTGTTTTTCAACAGGACAATGACCCAACACACCTCCAGGCTGTGTAAGTCTATTTGACCAATAAGGAGAGTCATGGATTGCTGCATCAGATGACCTGGCCTCCACAATCACCCGACCTCAACCCAATTGAGATTGTTTGGGATGAGTTGGACCACAGAGTGAAGGAAAAGCAGCCAACAAGTGCTCAGCATATGTGGGAACTCCTTCAAGACTGTTGGAAAATCATTAAAGGAAAGGGAAAGGGGGATACTAGTCAGTTGTACAACTGAATGCATTCATCTGAAATGTGTCTTCCGTATTTAACCCAACCCCTCTGAATCAGAGAGGTGCGGTGGGCTGCCTTAATCGACATCCACGTCTTGGCGCCCGGGGAACAGTAGGTTAACTGCCTTGTTCAGGGGCAGAATGACAGATTTGTACCTTGTTAGCTCTGGGATTTGATCCAGCAACCTTTCGGTTACTGACCCAACACTCCTACCCTCCAGGAGGATGGCTAATTTAAAGAATATAAAATCTCAAATATATTTTGAAGTTTAACAATTTTTTGGTTACTACATGATTCCATATCTGTTATTTCATATTTTTGATGTCTTCACTATAATTCTACAATGTAGTAAAAATAAAGAAAAATTCTTGATACACACATTCTTGATACACACAGGACACTGTTGAGCATGAAAAACCCAGCAGCGTTGCAGTTTTTAACACACTCAAACCAGTGTTTTGTCTTGCCCATTCACCCTCTGAATAGCACACATACACAATCCATGTCTCAATTGTCTCATACTTAAAAATCCTTCTGTAGCCCTTTCCTGCAGTCAAATGACCTACTGGCCTCAAGGGTGGAATGTCATTTATATTTTTATAATTTCATAAATAATAAACTTTATTTTTAAAAAGCCTCCAAAAATCCAGTGTTTCTATGTCCAATGTTTTGGTTATATTTCAGTTGTGAGCTTCACTGAAATTGTAAATTAGGAGTTACAGCCAGAATCAGAATGGGTGATTAACAATAAACTGGTCTTGAATACATCTAAAACTAAAACCATTGTATTTGGTTCAAAACATTCTCTAAGACCCAAACCTTAACTGGAGTTGTGCATAAAGGGTGTGACCACTGAACAAGTTGAAGAAGCTGAACAAATAAGTATAACATTGGATGGTCAGTTATCATGATCAAGTCATAGTGACAAAGTTGTTGTGAAGATGGGGAGGTGTATGTCTTACAAAAATATGTTCTGTGTTTTTGACACAAAAATCATGTGCACTAGTTGTTCAGGCTCTGGTTGTTCAGGCTCTGGTCTTGATTACTGTCTGGTAATATGGTCAGGTACGGCAAAGAAAGACCTATCAAAGATGCAGCTTGCTCAAAACAAAGCAGCACTCCTTGTCCTTAACTCTACACACAGAACTAACATCAACAACCTCACACCCCACAAGACAGGGGTCTCTTCACAGTCCCCAAGTACAAAACTAATTCACGGCAATGCACAGTATTATACAGAGCCATGATCATATGAACTTCATTCCAAATCCAATTACTCAAGCAAACAGCAAAATAACCTTTATAACATGGATTAAACAACATATCATGGAAGAGCGGGACTGTGAGGGAGCACACAAACAAACACACACATTATTTTTGAGCTGTTTGTATATCGTATTTTAAATGTGTTGACTTTGCCTATCAGTGTTTTGTTATTTGTCATGTGGACCCCAGGAAGAGTAGCTGCTCCTTTTGCAAAATATAATAAACACATAAACACAACAATAACCCATAGAAACAAACTGAGACACAACAATAACCCATAGAAACAAACTGAGACACAACAATAACCCATAGAAACAAACTGAGACACAACAATAACCCATAGAAACAAACTGAGACACAACAATAACCCATAGAAACAAACTGAGACACAACAATAACCCATAGAAACAAACTGAGACACAACAATAACCCATAGAAACAAACTGAGACACAACAATAACCCATAGAAACAAACTGAGACACAACAATAACCCATAGAAACAAACTGAGACACAACAATAACCCATAGAAACAAACTGAGACACAACAATAACCCATAGAAACTAGGCAGCCGGATGGGTCATTTGCATAAGACGTTGTGCCTTGACAGAGTGTTAAGGCATAAATCTATATATAACCAGGCAGTATCTTACTTAGAGAATGATCAAACCCTTGACGAACAAAGACGTGCCGAGGTTACAAAGACTTTGGTTCCTATGCCCCTGTGAGTTCCGCCCAGACGTCTGACTTCCTGCATGTGACGTTAATTAACCTCCCCCGAGCCTCATTATACCTGGGCATGATTTGTGTTGGTCTGCCTTAAATCTGTGTGTTTGTGTGCGTGTGTGTATGTGCGTGTAAGTGTCTATGTGGGTGAGCCCTAGTGTTACGTTAGGTCCTAGAATAGAGATAGAGGTGAGTGACACCTGTGAACTTTCTCTTGCCCTCACCCCTCCTCACTCCTCCTCACCCCCCCTCACCCCTCCTCACCCCTGCCACAAGCCACAGCACTGAATTCAAAAGCCAGGACATTTGAATATTGGCTAGACATATTATTAAAAGGTGTGTGTGTGCGTATGTGTGTGTGCGCGTGTGCGTGTGTGAGTCTGTGAGCTCAAGAGTCTGCGATGAATAGAGAGATTAATGTGTGTGTATGTGTGTGTGTGTGTGTGTGTGTGAGCGTTCACTCCAATGACTGTAATATCAATAATTTGGAGATTTATTGCACCTTTCCAACAAGTCAGTTAATCAAATGTCTGCTCTTCTAGAGCTGCCCCGGTCCACTGTAAGTGCTGTTATTATAGGGTGGCGCACAATTGGCCCAGTGTAGGCCGTCATTGTTAATAAGAATTTGTTCTTAACTGACTTGCCTAGTTAAATAAAGGTAAAAAAAAAATATATATATATAAAAAAATAAAAATAATATATATAGAGCTATTTGAAAAGACTGCCTTAAATTTCAGCCTGTTTTGCTGTAATGGAGTTTTGGCCTTCCTGGTGACATCACCATGCAGTAAATTAGTTAATAGACCAAACAGAAAGAGAGTTCCAAACCTCTCTGCCAATAACAGCAAATGCTCCGTTTTCCCTTCCACGCTCAGACCACTCCCAGATAGTCTTGGAAAAATTCTTATTTGAGAAATGTCTCTTTGCTAAGTAGCTATTTTTGTTTCTTTTGACCATTTTAATGTTAAACCATCACAGTAAGGTACTTATTTGTTACCCAGATATTATTTGATAATCAGAAAAAAATGGCTGCGTTGGACCTTTAAGGTATTTCTGTCTTCCAAGCTATCTAAGGTACTTCAGGAACCTGAAGTATTTGTTAGGCTCTATTTTCTCATCTCACTCTAAATGATGACCATTAGCAAACACGAAAATGGTACTTCCGTTCACTCTCCCCCCTTCTCCCTTTCTTTCTATTTATTT
>CM042386.1:5836159-5858270 GCA_023634145.1 Thymallus thymallus
GAGAAACCTATCCAGACTCGTACATTTCCTCAGCGAAAACAATGTACTGAGCAAATCTCAAATTGTCGTTTTACCAAATTACCGTACGACAGACCAGATGCAACATAATAAAATACATGTAAATCAAATCAAATTGTATTGGTCACCTACATGTGGTTAGCAGATGTTATTGCGGGTGTAGTGAAATGCTTGTGCTTCTAACTCCGACAGTGCAGTAGTATCTAACAAGTAATATCTAACAGCTTCACAACATATACTCAAATACACATAAATCTAAGTAAATGTCAGGGCGGCATTGGACTAAGATACAGTGGCATAGTAAGCTTTATAGTATGCAGTATATACATGAGAGACTGGTGATGCAGTATATAAACACGATTAAGTGACTAAGATACCGAATAATAGTATAGCGCACAATTTGGCCGGTGATTTCTAATCTATGTCTGTAGGCAGCAGTCTCTGATGTGCAAGTATAGAGTACAATACAGTATATACATATGAGATGGCTGATGCAATATGTACAGTACACAAAAATTGAGTGACTAAGATACCGTAGAACAGTGTGGAGTGCAGTTTATACATAGAGATGAGTGATGTAGATACGGATACATTATTAAAGTGGCTAGTGTTCTATTTCTTGGCCTGTGATTTCTAATCAGTGTCTATAGGCAGCCGCCTCTGGTGTGTTAGTGATGACTGTTTAGCTGTCAACAAGAGTGCGGTTAAAATTGGCAAAAAACACACACATTTCTTTCCACAGGACCGTGGGGTGAGACAGGGATGTAGCTTAAGCCCCACCCGCTTCAACATATATATATCAACGAATTGGCGAGGGCACAAGAACAGTCTGCAGCACCCGGCCTCACCCTACTAGAATCTGAAGTCAAATGTTTTCTGTTTGCTGATGATCTGGTGCTTTTGTCACCAACCAAGCAGGGCATACAGCAGCACCTAGATCTTCTGCACAGATTATGTCAGACCTGGGCCCTGAAAGTAAATCTCAGTAAGACAAAAATAATGGTGTTCCAAAAAAGATCCAGCTGCCAGGAAATCAAATCCAAATTCCATCTAGACACCGTTGCCCAAGGGCACATGAAAAAATATACATACCTCGGCCTAAACATCAGCGCCACAGGTAACTTCCACAAAGCTGTGAACGATCTGAGAGACAAGGCAAGAAGGGCCTTCTATTTCATCAAAAGGAACATAAAATTTGACATACCAATTAGGATCTGCTTAAGAATACTTGAATCAGTTATAGAACCCATTGCCCTTTATGGTTGTGAGGTCTGGGGTCCGCTCACCAACAAAGAATTCACAAAACGGGACAAACACGAAATTGAAACTCTGCATGCAGGATCATGCAAAATGTACTCTATGTACAACCTAAAACACCAAATAAAGAGCAGAATTAGGCCGATACCCGCTAATTATCCAAATCCAGAAAAGAGGCGTTAAGAATTTGTAAAGAAACCCAATCTAATCTATTGGGTGAAATACCAGAGTCTGCAATCACAGCAGCAAGTTTTGTGACCCGTTGCTTCAAGAAAAGGGCAACCAGTAAAGAACAAACACCATTGTAAATACAACCCATATTTATGTTTATTTTCCCTTTTGTACTTATTCACACATCATTACAACATTGTATATAGACATAATATGACACCTGAAATGTCTTTATTCTTTTGGAACTTTTGTGAGTTTTTGTTTATTTCACTTATGTTTAATATCAATTTCACTTACTCTGGCAATGTAAACATACTGTATGTTTCCCATGCCAATAAAGCCCCTTAAATTGAAATTGAATTGAGAGAGAGAGTGCAAGAGAGTGCAAGAGAGAGCTAGAGAGAGAGAGAGAGAGAGAGAGAGAGAGAGAGAGAGAGAGAGAGAGCAAAGTGAATAATGACACAAGACTAGAAATATACGCCAGAGTCGCCTCTAAAGTAGTTCAGGATTAACATAGCTATATATATTCTGTCAGTGAGTGAGAGTGAAATAAAAAATAGAGAGAGAGGAGATTCCAGAAGACAGTGACAGACACAGAGGGCTCCTTAAAAGACTAAAACATCTCTATCCCTCCACTCATCTATTTCTCTTCTTTCCATCTTCTACTGAGGCTTGTAGCCTGTCACCAAATGACTTCTATTTGCTGTCCTATCCTCTCTCCTAGCCTCTCCTTCCTTTCCTGCTTCTCTCCTTTCCTATATTACATGCATTAATATACAATCTGTTATGAAAAAACAGGTGGCGACATTATTCCATATTTTCCAGCCCAGTCAACCTCATAATTACTCCTAAAGATGGAACACTGAATAAATGTCTGTTGTACCATGAATTAATTTCATGAACCAAAGACCAGTAACTAAGCAACTGTTGTTTGCCGTTGTGTTAAACCATCAAAGCCCAACAACCACGTTATGAAACACGGTGCCAAGCTGTGGAACAACTTGCTAGACACTAAACCAATTATTCACCCAACATTCCACACTAAATGTCATCATAACCAAAGGAGAAATGTATTGATCTGCAAATGCATAAGAGAAACAAATTGTTGTTTACTAATGTGTAAATGGCACAGGTGAAATAGGTTCCTGTGGAAGTATGTACAGTGTGGTCTGATAGTATTGCCCCCCTTGATAAAGATTATGAAAAATGACTGTATAAAATAAAGACTTGAAATACTGAGGCATATTTGATGGACAGAAAAAATAGAAAATTTGATTATTTTATACTAATGTAATTGCTCAGAGAAATAGATTTTGTTTAACAAGTAATATTGTCTTTCTCTAAAAGGTATGGGTAAAAATTATTGATACCCCTGTTTTCAATACCTTTCAATAGGATAACGGCTCTGAGCCTTTCCCTAAAATGTTTTATGAGCTTGAGAACACATTGGGAGGGATCCTAGACCATTCCTTAGTACAGAATCCTTCCAGATGCTTGATATCCATCATCTGCGCTTATGGACTGCCCTCTTAAATTCAAACCATATTTTCATTTCAGTGGTGTGCATGGCCAAAGAGCTCTATTTTCATGTCATCCAACAAATGTAAATACATGGAGTTTGCTAAATGGCATTGGCACTTGAGCAGACTCAGGATATCAAGGATCTGGAAAGATTCTGTAAGGAGAAATGGTATAAGATCGCTCCCAATTTGTGTTCTCCAATATCATCAAATATTTTTGAAAAAGGCTCAGTGCCGTTATCTTCTCAAGGTGAGGTATTGAAAGGTATTGAAAACAGGGTTGTCAATCATTTTCACATCTAGCTTTTTGAGAAAAAATGATATTACATGTTGAACAACATCTCTTTCTCATGTGATGGGAGAAAACTCCAGGGCTGGATGGCGTACCACTTGAGGTATATCAAACATTTTTTGATGTACTCAGGATTGTTATTATCATGTTTTAACCACTCTTATATAAATAGTAGATTATCAGATACTCAACAAGAAGGTCTGATTTCATTATTACTGAAATAGGATCCAGGTGGTAAATATATAGATCCAGTCCACCTATAAAACTGGAGGCCTCTTACACTTCAGTGTTGTGATGATTACAATTCTATCAAAATGCATAGCGCATATAATTAAAATGGTATTGTCGGATATTATTCATCCTAATCAGACAGTTTTTTTTTACATGGAAGATACATTGGAGATAATATAAGACAATAGAACACTATAACAAAGCTGAGAAACCAGGGCTGGTTTTCATAGCTGACTTTGAAAAGGCTTTTGATAAAGTACGACTGGACTTTATGTATAAATGCCTTGAATATTAAAACATATAAATGCCTTGAATATTAAAACATTTTGGGGGGGAGAATCTCTTATAAAATGGGTTATGTTATGCAAGTGTAAAATAGTAAATCATTGGTTGTCCACAATCGTTATATCTACAGTATGCATTATTGTAATCAAAATGTTAGCTGTTGAAATCAGATGATTCATGTTTCCTTTTAAATCCACAATTTGTATCCCTCCACAGCCTCATAGAGAATCGCAAAATTATCAAAAGAAAGAAACGATCTCACTACAATACATTTTAATAGAAAGTTTGCAAAAATAGATAAGTTCTTGTTACCATGGAAAGGAAAATCACCCTGATTAACTGACCTACTTGCTTATGGTCTTGCCTAAACCTAGCGATCTGTCTTTTAAATTATGTGAGCAAAAAATATAAAATTGTATTTGGAATGGCAAGCCAGACAGATGGTGTGAAGAGATAGGTGGGAGGGGTTGAATGAAGCTGAAGGTTGGGACTAATAACAACTAGATAAATAATGTAAAATATACTGGGTCTGTAAAATGTATATAGTTTCACTAAAAACAAAATATAACTATTGTAAAATAGATTGTGTCCATAAAATGTATATAGAATGTATAAGCTGGAAGTAGAAGCCTAAGTGTTCATTAGTAGTCCATTAGTTTACTCCAAATATGGGATGGGTGGTAGGGTTAGGGGAAAATGATCAAGGAAAATATATTTAAAAAATATATGTATATATGTATGTTTATATGTATGTACGTATATATGTATGTTTATATGTATGTGTATATATACGTATATGTGTGTGAGTGTATGCATGTACAGTGGGGAGAACAAGTATTTGATACACTGTCGATTTTGCAGGTTTTTCCACTTACAAAGCATGTAGAAGTCTGTAACTTTTATCATAGGTACTCTTCAACTGTGAGTGACGGAATCTAAAAAAATCCAGAAAATCACATTGTATGATTTTTAAGTAATTAATTTGCATTTTATTGCATGACCTAAGTATTTGATACATCAGAAAAGCAGAACTTAATATTTTGTACAGAAACCTTTGTTTGCAATTACAGAGATCATACGTTTCCTGTAGTTCTTGACCAGGTTTGCACACACTGCAGCAGTGATTTTGGCCCACACCTCCATACAGACCTTCTCCAGATCCTTCAGGTTTCGGGGCTGTCGCTGGGCAATACGGACTTTCAGCTCCCTCCAAAGATGTTCTATTGGGTTCAGGTCTGGAGACTGGCTAGGCCACTCCAGGACCTTGAGATGCTTCTTACGGAGCCACTCCTTAGTTGCCCTGGCTGTGTGTTTCGGGTCGTTGTTATGCTGGAAGACCCAGCCACGACCCATCTTCAATGCTCTACTGAGGGAAGGAGGTTGTTGGCCAAGATCTCGCGATACATGGCCCCATCCATCCTCCCCTCAATACGGTGCAGTCGTCCTGTCCCCTTTGCAGAAAAGCATCCCCAAAGAATGATGTTTCCACCTCCATGCTTCACGGTTGGGATGGTGTTCTTGGGGTTGTACTCATCCTTCTTCTTCCTCCAAACACGGCGAGTGGAGTTTAGACCAAAAAGCTATATTTTTGTCTCATCAGACCACATGACCTTCTCCCATTCCTCCTCTGGATCATCCAGATGGTCATTGGCAAACTTCAGACGGGCCTGGACATGCGCTGGCTTGAGCAGGGATTTTAATCCATGACGGCGTAGTGTGTTACTAATGGTTTTCTTTGAGACTGTGGTCCCAGCTCTCTTCAGGTCATTGACCAGGTCCTGCCGTGTAGTTCTGGGCTGATCCCTCACCTTCCTCATGATCATTGATGCCCCACGAGGTGAGCTCTTGCATGGTGCCCCAGACCGAGGGAGATTGACCGTCATCTTGAACTTCTTCCATTTTCTAATAATTGCGCCAACAGTTGTTGCCTTCTCACCAAGCTGCTTTCCTATTGTCCTGTAGCCCATCCCAGCCTTGTGCAGGTCTACAATTTTATCCCTGATGTCCTTACACAGCTCTCTGGTCTTGGCCATTGTGGAGAGGTTGGAGTCTGTTTGATTGAGTGTGTGGACAGGTGTCTTTTATACAGGTAATGAGTTCAAACAGGTGCAGTTAATACAGGTAATGAGTGGAGAACAGGAGGGCTTCTTAAAGAAAAACTAACAGGTCTGTGAGAGCCGGAATTCTTACTGGTTGGTAGGTGATCAAATACTTATGTCATACAATAAAATGCAAATTAATTATTAAAAAATCATACAATGTGATTTTCTGGATTTGTAAGTAGGAAAACCTGCAAAATCGGCGGTGTATCAAATACTTGTTCTCCCCACTGTACCTACTCATTCAAGGGTTTTTCTTTATTTGTACTATTTTAGAATAATAGTGAAGACATCAAAACTATGAAATAACACATATGGAATCATGTAGTAACCCAAAAAATTGTTAAACAACTCAAAATATATTTCATATTTTAGATTGTTCAAAGTAGCTACCCTTTGCCTTGATGACAGCTATGCACACTCTTGGCATTCCCTCAACCATCTTCATGAGGAATTATTTTACAACAGTCTTGAAGGATTTCCCTCATATGCTGGTAAAATAGCCGTTACACATCCTGGAGGTGTGTTTTGGGTCAGGTTTGTTTTGAGTCAGATTTCCACCGGTCTAATGTCCATTGCTCATGTTTCTTAGCCCAAGCCCAAGCAGTCTCCTCTGAACAGTTGATGTTGAGATGTGTCTGTTACTTGAACTCTGTGAAGCATTTATTTGGGATGCAATCTGAGGTGCAGTTAACGGTAATGAATTTATCCTCTGCAGCAGAGGTAACTCTGCATCTTTCTTTCCTGTGGAGGTCCTCATGAGAGACAGTTTCATCATAGCGCTTGATGGTTTTTGCAGTTGCACTTGAAGAAACTTTCAAAGTTCTTGACATTTTCCAGATTGACTGACCTTCATGTCTTAAAGTGATGATGGACTGTCATTTCTCTTTGCTTCTTTGAGCTGTTCTTGCCATAATATTGACTTGGTGTTTTACCAAATAGGGATATGTTTTGTATACCACCCCTACCTTGTCACAACACAACTGATTGGCTCAAGCGAATTAAGAAGGAAAGACATTCCAAAAATGAACTTTTAACAAGGCACACCTGTTAATTGGAATGCATTCCAAGTGACTACCTCATGAAGCTTGTTGAGAGAACACCAAGAGTGTGCAAAGCTGTCATCAAGGCAAAGGGTGGCTACTTTGAAGAATCTCAAATATAAAATATATTTTCAGGTGACTACAGGATTCCATATGTGTTATTTTCATATTTAAAACATTTGTATAATGTAGAAAATAGTAAAAATAAAGAAAAAATCCTTGAATGAGTAGGTTTGCCCAAACTTTTGACTGGTCCTGTATGGGTATATATAACTATATTAACAAAAAATATATATGGGGGATTGGAAATGATGCAAACAATTACATTGATTAAAACCACAGTCTATCTGAAATATTAAAGCTGATCTACCCCCTAATAAAAATAACTACATTTTATTTTTACATTAAATATAGTGTTTGAATTATTTATTTTATAAAGTAATTTGTTATCATCTTTTAAAGGATGTCATGAAATTAAGAACCCTATATGCAGTAAAAGCCATAAACTCCACTGTATTATTAGTAATCTACAGTGAGAGTAACGCTATCAAGCCTTTTTAGAAAACAAATGGGTTTTCTACTTCATCGTAAACACTATCAAGTCTTTTTAGAAAACAAATAGGTTATCTACTTCAGTGTAAACGGTATCAAGTCTTTTTAGAAAACAAATAGGTTATCTACTTCAGCGTAAACGGTAACAAGCCTTTTTAGAAAACAAATAGGTTATCTACTTCAGGGTAAACGGTACAAGGTCTTACTCCCTCTGCTTTACAGACAGGTGCTTTACAGACAGGTGTGTGTGTGTGTGTGTGTGTGTGTAGATAACTGTACACACATCCTCCACTGAAGGAGTTTCAGATATCCTCTAGATTTTATCTGTCGTGTGCTGTCTTTTTTTTCCAAAGTTTCTCACTCATTTCATCGTCCCACAATATATCTAGAGGGCTCCACATTCAGTTAAACATGTCTTTTCCACAAACATCACCTGCATACAGAACAGACCAGCAGGCAGGGAGATAATTGAACCACAACTGTTGTCTCTTCTGCGCTACCGACAGAAAACAAGGTTCCCGCAGAGGCTGGACACCAAATATTACGGGACGCAGGAGCGTTCACAACATATAATTGTGTTTTTTCCTGGTCCACACAAGGCTTGATGATGTTGCAGTTATAATTATGGAAGGGCACTGGGTTGGAGAGTAGAGTTAGGACGTGTGTGTTTGTTATGGTATTTGAGGGTGTAGTGTGTGTGTGTGTGTGTAGGGTGTGTGTGTGTGTGTGTAACTCACCACACTATATGCCTCTATCCTAGGCCTCTCCATGGCAATGGTGATGCAGTTGAGGAAGATGATGACCAGAACGATGTGGTCAAACATCTTGTGGGTTATTATCTTGTTGCACGCCATCCGAAATCTGGAAAAGACACACACACACACACACACACACACACACACACACACACACACGCACACACACACGCACACACACACACACACACACACACACACACTGAAACTTCTTCACTCATAAAATAAATAATTGGAACGTATATAATTGGAAAACATATTAAGATGAGAGATGTTGAGCATATACAGTGTACATGTAAAGTTCAACATCCCAGACTATAATATGATCAGACACACAAATGAATGAAGCATATTTCACATTAACAATATTCACACTCAGAGGTAATGACGATGGATCAACATAACAATCCAAGCCTCATCCACAGTAACTCAACGAACCACAGATGAATAAGTGGCAATTCATTAAGTCTAAGCTTCATTAAGAGAAACAGTAACGTCCATAACTTCAAACGGAAAGAAAGGAGAGGGGAATAAACAGAGGAGAGAAACAGAAAAGTAAAGAAAATGACAAAACCCACTCTGATGGAGCCTGTCCGTCATAATGAACAGAACACAACAGTAGCTCTGTCCCAGAAGAGAACAGTAGCTCTGTCCCAGAAGAGAACAGTAGCTCTGTCCCAGAAGAGAACAGTAGCTCTGTCCCTGAAGAGAACAGTAGCTCTGTCCCAGAAGAGAACAGTAGCTCTGTCCCAGAAGAGAACAGTAGCTCTGTCCCAGAAGAGAACAGTAGCTCTGTCCCAGAAGAGAACAGTAGCTCTGTCCCAGAAGAGAACAGTAGCTCTGTCCCAGAAGAGAACAGTAGCTCTGTCCCAGAAGAGAACAGTAGCTCTGGCCCTCACTACATATTCGTCGCCATACCCACTGGCTCCAGGTCATCTATAAGTCTTTATTAGGTAAATCCCTGCCTTATCTCAGCTCACTGGTCCCCATAGTAACACCCACCCGTAGTATGCGCTCCATCAGGTATATTTCACTGGTCATCCCCAAAGCCAACACCTCCTTTGGCCTCCATTCCTTCCAGTTCTCTGCTGCCAATGACTGGAACGAATTGCAAAAATAATTGAAGCTGGAGGTTCCTATCTCCCTCACTAACTTTAAGTATCAGCTGTCAGAGCAGCTTACCGATCACTGCACCTGTACAGAGCCCTTCTGTGTGGTTTTTCACCCTGAGACACACACAAATTCTCCACCAGACCCTAGAATCATGCAGTCAGACACAGTACAAAGCCACAGAGGCTGGATGGGAGCGAGGCAGGAAAGGAGGGATGAAGAGGCTGGGGGGGGGGGGTGTGGGGGGGGGAGGGATGAAGAGGCTGGGGGTAGGGGGGGGTAGGAGGGATGAAGAGGCTGGGGGGAGGAGGGTAGGAAAGGAGGGATGAAGAGGCTGGGGGGAGGGGGGGAGGAAAGGAGGGATGAAGAGGCTGGGGGGAGGGGGAGGGGGGGTAGGGCACTCTGTATCCCTGATGAGGCAGAAATCAAGATCATTTCCCAAACACAGTAAAACCTTAAGACGGAGAATGAACCGACTGAGACCTTCAGATGGAGAATGAAGCTTGACATCAACAGACTGAGACCTTCAGAGGAGAATGAACAGACTGAGACCTTCAGATGGAGAAGGAAGTTTGACATCAACAGACTGAGACCTTCAGAGGAGAATGAACAGACTGAGACCTTCAGATGGAGAAGGAAGTTTGACATCAACAGACTGAGACCTTCAGAGGAGAATGAACAGACTGAGACCTTCAGATGGAGAAGGAAGCTTGACATCAACAGACTGAGACCTTCAGATGGAGAATGAAGCTTGACATCAACAGACTGAGACCTTCAGATGGAGAAGGAAGCTTGACATCAACAGACTGAGACCTTCATATGGAGAATGAAGCTTGACATCAAAAGACTGAGACCTTCAGATAGAGAAGGAAGCTTGACATCAAAAGACTGAGACCTTCAGATGGAGAATGAAGCTTGACATCAACAGACTGAGACCTTCAGATGGAGAATGAAGCTTGACATCAACAGACTGAGACCTTTAGATGGAGAATGAAGCATGACATCAACAGACTGAGACCTTCAGGTGGAGAATGAAGCTTGACATCAACAGACTGAGACCTTCAGATGGAGAATGAAGCATGCAAAGATGAATGTGTGTTTGTGCGTGTGTGTGTGTGTTCATGTATGTGTGTGTGTGTGTGTGTGTGTGTGTGTGTGTGTGTGTGTGTATTTGCATGTGTCTCACTTGGAGTCTTGGGGTAATATGTACAGGGACCAGGTATCTCTCTTTCGACACCACGCTGGCTGTTTCCTCTCCAGCCAGCATAACAGCCTGGCGAAACGACCAACAACCTCCTCCTCTGCTGCGTCGTCCTCTGTGTTGTCCTCCAGGGAGAGCTGTGTCGGGGCCAGGGCCCCCCCAGGGGCCAGAGTGCCTTTCCCGTTACAGTCACTGTGTTCTGTGGCTCTTAGGCCTCCTAGCGAGGGGGGTCTGGAGCTCTGCATACTGGCTGAGCGATACAGGAAGGGCACCTAGAGTTGTACAACCATGGTTAACACAGTCATTTATATAGGTACTTGAAGGCATTTTAAAACACTGAAGAAAGCTGTTCTCTCCAATGATAGCTGTGTAAAATGGACAATTAAAAAAAAGTGGGTAGTGTTTAGGGGGATAGGTCTATAGATCCCCCGGGTGTATGTGTTCACCTGTAGCAGTGTGTCGGTGGCCAGGTCTATGGACCCCCTGTTCTCTACAGACTCCATCCTGCAGTGTCGGTGTTGGGACTGGGACATGGAGTCAGTACGACACAGGGACACATCATCCCCCTCCGATGACCCCCCTCCTCCCCCCTCCTCATCCTCCGAACTGGACCCGCCCTCTCCGGATAGGAGCGACCGCCGTTCGCCAGACTGACGCTTTGTTCGTTTGAGCGAGGGGGCACGGCCTACGCTGTTCCAGCTTGATCTACGGCTGGTCCAGCCACTGGCAGAGCTCCAAGGGGCGTAAGGGGAGGTGCTACGGGCACTGGTCTGGAGAGAAAGAGATGGAGGGTGGAGAGGAAGAGTTTGTAACCCTTGGGGAACTTTTGTAACCCTTGGGGAACTTTTATAACCCTTGGGGATCTTTAGTAACCAAATAGAAAACATTACATTTAAGCAATAAGGCCCAGAGGGGGTGTGGTATATTGCCAATATACTGCAAACACCCGAGGTGCCATAATGCTATTATTACCAACGTAATTAGAGCAGTAAAAATAAATGTTTCGTCATACCTGTGGTATACAGTCTGATATACCACAGATGTCAGCCAATCAGCATTCAGGGCTCGAACCACCCAGTTTGTAATACATTTTAGAATGTTTTTACTACAGGCTGTCTTAATCATCAGATTTTTCTCAATGCTATGTTGTGTTGTTGCGTTATGTCTCTCTTTATGTAGTGTTGTGGTGTCTCTCTTGTCATGATGTGTGTTTTGTCCTATATTTAAATACTTTATCCCAGCCCCCGTCCCGGCAGGAGGCTTTTGCCTTTTGGTAGGCCGTCATTGTAAATAAGAATTTGTTCTTAATTGTCTTGCCTAGTTAAATAAAGGTAAAAAAATATATAAAATAAATACATTTTGTTCAGCTGTTATTATTGAAGCTGGCATCAGTCATAACTGGCATCAGTCATAACTGGCATCAGTAAGTACCCAGAAAGTTAAGCTGATGACAGGTCATATTAATCATCATTAATCATCATAAATGTAATCTTGAACATCATCCAGACAGGTTAGACTGAATATCTCCAGTCTTAGTTGTTCTGCAGACAGGGCCTGGGAAGGGGGGGGGGTTCCTGGGAAGAACCAGTGTACTACTAGAATACACTAACCGGAGACTTGTCGTAGCTGGCTAGGTCCATGGAGACGTTGCTGCCGCATCGGGGCTCGTAGCCCAGAGCAGGGTCACCCATTGCGGGCAGCTTGGGAACGGGCATGGGGGTGGCAGCAGTGTGGGTAATCAGAGGAGGGGTCAGACTGGTCTTCAGGTCAACATGACCGTTTATAGGGACTACTGGAGGAGAGAGGGAGGGGGAGATGGGGAGGAGAGAGAGAGGGATGCAGAAGAGGTGAAACGAGGATGGACAAAAAGAGAGAAAGAAGGGAAAGGAGAGAGAAGGGTGGGGGAGACCCAGTTATAAGAGTATCTCTAATGTAAGAAGGAGGAGCAGTTTAAATATGGATGTCTTACTGTTCTCCACCACATCAATATTTCATGCTATCTCTAATCTTACGAGATGTGTGCATGGGGGAATATTATTTTCAACAGCCAGATGAAGGCATTACACAGAGAGGAGGAATGTATCTTCAGTTGGCGTACGTCTTTAAACTTCTGCCTCCCTCCCTCAAACTCTTCCTCTCGCCCACTCCTTCTCTCTCTCAGCTTCACCCTCTCCCTCCCTCATCGTTCTCTCCCCAATCTCTTTCTCTCGCTCTCTCTTGCTCTTTCTCTCTCTCTCTCTCCATTCCTCCCTTTGCCTCCTTCCAGTCACTGTGCTTAAACAACTCTTCTAAGCACTACATGAGTTGATGTGAAGTAGTTTAAAGTTGCCGTGGCGTTGGGGAGTTGTTCTCCCCCGTAGTATGCAGATACAGCATCAGGAATAATTTATGTATTTTAGCTGTAGCAGAATGTCGCTGTGTGATTTTGGTCCGCTCCGTGTGTGTGCGTGTGTGTGAGTTTGTGTATGATAAATGCTAGGCATGTGCCCACCTAATGTGGCCCACTTGTGAACGGTGAATAGGATACGGTTATACAGCTATGGGGAAGATTTTCATCATAGCGGGATATTTTCATAAAAGCCCAATTGCATCTATAAATATAAATATACTCTGTGGAATCTGTAGGGGTTTTATTTCATTTCATTCTAATTAGTATAGCATACTTCTGTACCTAAATTTGTGAATAAATATTTGTGTATATCCTCTGGAAACACAAAGCAATTACAGCTAAATGTAATATACAATTCATCTTTCCATTATGTGAAAATGTAGTGCTTGTAACACCCAACTGAGCTGCCACCAACTTGAAGGAGACAAAGCCTTAACGTGGCTGGAGTATTAACATACAAGGTTGAAAACTCTATTTTGGTGTTTTTAGTTGTGTTTAGGGCAGAATTAGATACCTTTCATTTTCTAAAGATTCTAAACTGCTTTTCTCTCTCATAAAATATACTTACATTTTGAACAAAATATTAAGTTGGATTTACTCTATTTTGGTCAAATGAAATGAACAAATAATTTAAAACGGCTTCCGTAATAAAAAACATATTTATTTTGTGGGGTATTCAGAGGGGATACAGATAGGTGGGAGAAATAAGGGTTCATAGTCCCTTATAATCAAACAATATTTAGGCTATAAACTATTTGCATTTCTAAACCATTGATCGCCTGAGATACATAGTTTTTGTGTTTTGATGCTGACTTTCACAGCGCATGTAATACATTCAGTTCGTCATAACAGTTCCAATGTGTTTACATTCAAACACCCTCCAAACACCAGATCTAACTAGCTGCACTACTTTTCATGGTTTCATTACACAATCATGGTGCTTTTTACAGTGTTGAAGTGCAATTAAATGTACATCATTGTGTGTGTGTGTGTGTGTGTGTGTGTGTGTGTCTGTGTGTGTGTGTGCATCTCACCCGGGGAACCAGACACATCCTTTCCACTGCCATTCACGTCCTCCATACTCCTTGATGATAAATCAGCCTCTGACACTGACTTGGAGTCTTCTCCCTACACACACACACACACACACACACACACACACACACACACACACACACACACACACACACAGACACACACATGCACACACGCACACAAGCACATACACATGTGCAAACAGACACACGCATGCACACAAATAGAAGTCAGAATATGGTTATTTTGTCAAAGGGCGTTAAGGTGATAGCCTGTATGGAAGCCAGACAGAGAATGATGAAGCTGCCTCTACACACTGATCTTGGGTCAGTTTTGCCTGCATCCCCCTAATGCTAATCTTTAGTGTATGGGAAGGGTGAGCTGATCCTAGATCTGTGTCTAAGAGCAACTTCTCTTAGACAGTCAGACAGGCTGGTGAGGGTGTGGTCTCCCTGCCCTCAGAGTTCACAGGTCAATAGGTCAAGAGGGCAGAGGTTACAGAGGGAGGGAGAGACATCATTGGAGGGCAGCTCTGTCAAAACACTGTGTTAGCTAACATGCAGGGGCAGTAGATAACATGTTGTCTTAGACCACACTAAAACACACAGCGCACACACACACACACACACACACACACACACACACACACACACACACACACACACACACACACACACACACACAGTGCACACAGGAACACCTATACATGTATGCACTAACACAAAGAGCACACACAAACACTTATATCCACGCATCTAAGCACATAGGCTACACACAGACTATCACACGACTTCACAACTTCACAACGATCAAATTGCACCTCCAAATTGACTGTCCAAATTGATGGTGCAAATTAATGGCCCAAATTGACTGTCCAAATTGATGGTGCAAATTAATGGCCCAAATTGACTGTCCAAATTGATGGTGCAAATTAATGGCCCAAATTGACTGTCAAATTGAAGGTCCAAATTGACTGTCCAACTTGACTATCCAAATTACTGTCCAAATCGACTGTCCAAATTAAAGCTTCACATTGACTCTCCAAATTGACTGTCTGATTTGACTGTCCAAATTGAATGTCCAAATTGACTGTCCAAATTGACTGTCCAACTTGACTGTCCACATTGACTGTCCAAATTGAATGTCCAAATTAACTGTCCAAATTGACTGTCCAAATCGACTGTCTGAATTGACTGTCCAAATTGACTGTCCAAATTGACTGCCCAAATTAATTGTCCAAATCAACTGTCCAATTAAAGGTTCACATTGACTCTCCAAATTGAATGTCCAAATTGACTGTCCAACTTTACTTTCCAAATTGACTGTCCAAATTGATTGTCCAAATTGACTGTCCAAATTGAACGTCCAAATTGAATATGTCATATTCCTGTCATGTAGGGTACCGGAACCATTAGAGAAGATGGCGTAATATGAGTTATTATATTATAGTAACAGATTGTCTGTTTAAGACGGCTTTCCTGTGATAGACCAGAGAAACATGGAGCGGTACAGAGAGGGAGTGGGTGATCACTCAGTGAAGATAAACAGTGCTATTTATACCCGTCAGGGTTGGGTATGACAGGTTCACCCCATGCCTATATAGGCCCCATAAATACTTGTATTCTACAGAGCTTCAGTTTGGTCTGATACAAATCATCCACTCAGTGACTTCGTTTCCTGTTTTGATCCCTCCCTGTCCTTCCCCCCCCCCCCCCCTCTCTCTCTCTCCGTTTCCCCCTCTATCTATCTCTCTCTCTCTCTCTCCCAGTCTCCCCCTCTCTCTCTCCCTCTCTCTCCCTGTCTCCCCCTCTCCCCCTCTCTCTCTCTCTCTCCCCCCCCCTCTCTCTCTCTTCCCCTCTCCCCTCTCTTTCTCTCATCCAAGCTTACAAATGACTTTCTTCATCTCAAGGTGCGTGTGAGTAAGTGTTCCTTGTCCATGTGTGTGTGTTCCTGCACCACAATCAGACCTGATTTCCTGAATGTCTAGGAGAGGGCGGTGGTAATTTACTAGCCAGCCAATCAGCCTTAGGCTTAGACCTCCAACTGTAATGGCTTGCAAATGATTTTGCCATACTAATCTGACTGTGGATCTTCCAGCTAAACCCCTAAACCTCTGACTCAGAGAGAGTATAGGACTTACAATAGCAGACTATTGAGACGAAGGATAGATAGAGGATCTAGCTGCGATGCCTCCCATTGGTTTTAAATGAGCGGGTTAATGCTTGTTGTTTAACTCTGTTCCCTGAAATGAAAATTTGGTTGAGGAGAGTCTTCAGCAGCATCTGAGTGAGAAAATAGGTTGTGTACAGTAGAAACCAATAGGAGAATTGCAACGTCTACAAAAAAAACACCACCAACACATAGGATTAAGCTACAGGCAGCTAAAACCACAACAGGAAAACAGTGCAGGTCAAATATGCAACAAACATAGCAGTGAACACAGATTCTATTGGACTTTTCTCTCAGTGAACAACAAACACATCAATTAATAAAACAGCTGTGACTCATCAGAACCTCAACACAAAGCATTGTGGGTACCCAGACTCCTCCCCTCACCATTGGCAACTAAGTAGGTCAGAGTGGAGGGGAGGTGGAGAGGGGAAGGTCGACTTGGTGGGCACGCAAAGCCTTGTGGGTACCCAATCCCCCCCCACCTCTCGTCCTTGATGAAGTGAGGGAAAGGATAGAGGTTTGGTCCAGCTTCTTTCCTCGAGCGTGACGCAGTGTGGTACACAGGGCCTAGGTGTGTGTGTTCCTCTGTATATGTGTGTATGAGATGTGTGTGTGTGGTACTCACGGTGGGCCCAACACTAGGCCAGGGGCCCAGCTGAGTCTCCCGGACCCCTGAGACCACTGTAGAGAGAGGGACAGCCCATTAAGGCCTGTATGGAAGGGACCCTAGCTGGGCCCTCCTATGTGGGTGTAGCCAGGACCATAGCTGGGGCCTTGGTATGGACCATGTCCGTGACCCCGGGGCCAGCCTGACTCCCATATCACCTTTATGGGGAAGAGGAATGAGGTTGAACCGTAAGATGACTGTCTGAGACCTAGTGTTTGACCGTTTGAGATTCAGTGAAAGGTTCAACCCTAAGCTGCCTATCCATAAGCTAACTAGCCAGCTCACCTAGGGCAGACTGAGAGTTGGACCTCATTCCAAAAGCTAACTAGCCAGCTCACCTAGGGCAGACTGAGAGTTGAACCTCATTCCAAAAGCTAACTAGCCAGCTCACCTAGGGCAGACTGAGAGTTGAACCTCATTCCAAAAGCTAACTAGCCAGCTCAACTAGGGCAGACTGAGAGTTGAACCTCATTCCAGATTACTAATCATAAATGGGGCTCAGACCTTACTGTTTAGGGCTGCTTGCTGCCTGCTTGGCAGGTCTGGATTGTATGAGTTGGCACTGTGTCTGATACTCTGAGTTTGCAGCCCAGGCTCCAGTGATGTGTTACATGTAACGTGTTAAAGCTGACTGTTAGAATCAGATTAAGCTCTGCTCTGCTTCTACTCTGTCGACTATTGACCCGTCTCTCACAGTAGGTGCAGTCTGAACAGGCTGATAGTCAATCTGCTGCTGATCCTCATTCACAGTAGGTGCAGTCTGAACAGGCTGATAGTCAATCTGCTGCTGATCCTCATTCACAGTAGGTGCAGTCTGAACAGGCTGATAGTCAATCTGCTGCTGATCCTCATTCCGCTGTTCACAGCTGGACACATTCTGAATCTGAAACGGAATGTACTGATCTACTAATTTTTATTTTATTTTATTTAACCTTTATTTAACTAGGCAAGTCAGTTAAGAACAAATTCTTATTTACAATGACGGCCTACCTACAGGGTCATCCTCTGGAGCAAATTAAGGTAAGTCCCGTGTAGCTCAGATGGCAGAGCATGGTGCTTGCAACGCCAGTGTTGTGGGTTCAATTCCCACGGGGGACCAGTATGAACATGTATGCACTAACTAACTGTAAGTCGCTCTGGATAAGAGTGAATGCTAAATGACTAAAATGTAAGTGCCTTGCTCAAGGACACATCGCTAGTTTTTTTTACCTTGTTGGTTCCGGAATTCGAACCAGAGACCTTTCGGTTACTGGCCAAACGCTCTATCTGCTAGGCTACCTGCCACCCAATGAATGAATGACTGAATTCATGAATTAGTAATATATTTATTGATTTGACCAAGCTAAATTGATTTCCCTTTGGTTGATTTTGATCATCCATCTTGAATATTTTGACAAGACATTTAACATACTGTAGGCAACTAGGCAGAGAAGTTCCCTATCAATAGCTGCTTCAAGGCATTTAACATACTGTAGGCAACTAGGCAGATCAGTACATTATCAATAGCTGCTCCAAGGCATTTAACATACTGTAGGCAACTAGGCAGAGCAGTACATTATCAATAGCTGCTCCAAGGCATTTAACATACTATAGGCAGCTAGGCAGATCAGTTCCTTATCAATAGCTGCTCCAAGGAATTTTATATCAAAACAACAAATTTAGAAGAAACAGGGGGCAGGAAGAGAATTCCACTGGGAGACGACCAGGAAGAGAATTCCACTGGGAGTCGATCAAGAAGAGAATTCCGCTTGAAGTCAAACGAGCAGGCAAATTTAGGCAGACACTAGGGACATGGAGCGAGGGAGGGGCTAAGGCAGGCCTGATGATAATATTGCTTGATAGAAAATAATACATTTTCTCACAAGATAATGTAAATTAGGCCACTGTAAAGGTGTGAATGGAGAAATGTGTGAGTGTGCTTTGGAGGGGGGAGTGCGTAAGTAGGAGGCAGATAGAGTCACTGACAACGCCTCTAATGGTCTCTAGTAGTGTCTCACTGCTGCTTCAATGGCCACAGGTGCAGACGTGACAGCCTGGTTCGGCTGCCTGTATGACTCGAGACGTTATTAGCCCACTGCGCTAAAGCCAAGGCATTAGCGCCGGGTGCTAATACATGTCGTCACCTCTGTTACTAATAAACAGACACAAATACAGCGACCGCGCAGGACAGGGCGGCACATACAAACACTGGGTGGATAACTACACGGTTAACTAGCACAGACTACACAGAGCAGACTCTCCTATGACTCCCTCTCACAGGGTTAACTGTATCCTTGTTATTCTAACGTTGTCCTGTTGGCTCTAACTGACTGCATTTATGTCTCTCCATAGTCCAGAAACAGAGAGGCTTTAACACAGACAGACATTTTAGGGAGATTTCTACTTTAGTGCTTCAGCATTAGTCTAGTGCGTTTGTTTGTTTGCACCCATAACGGAAGGAACCAGTGGACCTGAAAAGAGAGACGTCTGAGAGGATCTGCTTTCCAACATAAAAACAACCAACTACCGAACAACCGTCTGATGCTACAGTTAAGACGGTATACACACACGCACACCAACTGAATACACACACACACACCAACTGAATACATACACACACTGAACACACACTGAACACCTGGTTAGTCTCAACAGCCGTGGCATCGTGCAGAGGGGTTGTGGAGGGTAGAGAGACAGTGGGAGCCTGAGATGGAGAGAGAGAGAGAGAGAGAGAGAGAGAGAGAGAGAGAGAGAGGGGGGGTGGGAGCACATTACAGTACAGTAGCTATATACCCTTGAGCCTAGAGGCAGTTGAGCTAGGCTAAACTGGCCATGCAAGTCCACTCCTAAAGTGGAAATGTGGGATGTTTTACCACAGGAAGAGAGTGAAGGAAAGACAGAGAGAGAGAGAGAGAGAGAGAGAGAGAGAGAGAGAGAGAGAAAGAGAGAGGGATAGAGAGAAGGAGAAATGGAGAGAGAAAGAGTGTGAGAGAGAGGGACATAGAAAGAGAGAGAGAGAGAGAGAGAGAGAGAGAGAGAGAGAGAGAGAGAGAGAGAGAAGAATAAGTAAAAGAGTGAGAGAAAGTGAGGATAAATAGAGGGGAGAGGCAGCACAGCAGCAAACAAAGCAGAAAGAGATTCAGGTTGACCAGGCAGATATACAGTATAATGTATATATTCTGTATCATGCTTAAGAGGCACAGGAGAGAAATCCTTGCAGTATACGCAGTAAAGATGCTCAAACTCCAATCATAGCATAATGCAGCCAAGTTGCAATAACACACAGGAGCACAGCTCAATGTGATAGCATATGTTTTGGTGCCGATCATACACATTTCAACCATGAGTTATAACTTGATAAGGTATACCGTAAGTCCTTCAGATGAGTTAAGTGGAGGGTACACAGCATAGCAACACTGTAACAGAGTCTACAGCTGGGAAGCTGGGCATTGGTCAGTACAGTACATTATGTTTACTGTCATACTGCACAATGCAATAAAATAGGAAAAAAAAAATCTTCTTTCTCCCAGACATGAACAGACTTCTATAAACAACATCACAGTGCTGTGTGTTGTGTGTGTGTGTGTGTGTGTGTGCGTGTGTACCAGGGCATGGCCCCGGAACCAAACAACTCTCATCCCAACTCACGTCATTCAACCTATCGTTACCTAGCAACCCTGACGCATTGCAAAGTTCGGGCCGACTAAAAATAAACTGTGTTTGCAGAAAAGGATGTTAGAAAAAATTGGTGAAAGAATTGAGCAAGCAGCTTTCGAATGAGCTGTGAGAAGAGGAGGAGAGGAACAGAGGAGGAGAAGAGGAGAAGAGGAGAGGAAGAGAGGAGGAGAGGAGGAGGAGAGGAAGAGAGGAGGAGAGGAGTAGGAGGAGGAGGAGGAGAGGAAGAGAGGAGGAGAGGAGGAGGAGGAGAGGAGGAGGAGAGGAAGAGAGGAGGAGAGGAGGAGGAGGAGGAGGAGGAGGAGAGGAAGAGAGGAGGAGGAGAAGGAGGAGGAGAGGAAGAGAGGAGGAGAGGAAGAGGAGAGGAGGAGGAGAGGGAGAGATAAGGAGGAGAGGAAGTGGAGTAGAGAAGGAAGAGAGTTAGAGGAGAGGACGAGAGGAGGAAATGAGGAGGAGGAGAGGAAGAGAGGAGGAGAGGTGACCTAATATGGTCATTGTCAGGAGGTTAGGAAGTGCAGCTCAGTTTCCATCTCATTTTGTGGGCAGTCTACATATAGCCAGTCTTCTCTTGAGAGCCAGGTCTGCCTCCGGCGGCCTTTCTCAATAGCAAGGCTATGCTCACTGAGTCTGTACATAGTCAAAGATTTCATACATTTTTGGGTCATTCACAGTGGCCATGTATTCTGCCAAATAGCATTCTAGTTTGCGCTGGGTTTTTTTTTCAAGTAATTATCTTTTTGTTTTCTCATGATTTGGTTTGGTCTAATTGTGTTGCTGTCCTGGGGATCTGTGAGGTCTGTTTGTGTTTGTGAACAGAGCCGCAGGTCCAGCTTGCTTAGGGGACTCTTCTCTAGGTCCATCTCTCTGTAGGTGATGGCTTTGTTATGGAAGGTTTGGGAATCACTTCCTTTTAGGTGGTTGTAGAATTTAACAGCTATTTCTGGATTGTGATAATTAGGTAAACAATTAGCGGGCCTAATTCTGCTTTGCATACATTATTTGGTGTTTTATGTTGTACAAAGAGCATATGTTTGCAGAATTCTGCATGCAGAGTCTCAATTTGGTGTTTGACCTCACAACCATAAAGAGCAATAGGTTCTATAACTGATTCAAGTATTTTTAGCCAGATCCTAATTGGTATGTTGAATTTTATGTTCCTTTTGATGGCATAGAAGGCCTTTCTTGGTGTCTAGATGTAATTTGTATTCGTGGTCCTGGCAACTGGATGTTTTTTGGAACATCATTAATTTTGTCTTACTGAGATTGACTGTCAGGGCCCAGGTTTGGCAGAATTTGTGCAGAAGATCTAGGTGCTGCTCTCTCTCTCTCTCTCTCTCTCTCTCTCTCTCTCTCTCTCTCTTTGTAACAACTAATAACTAGAAATCAGAGTGTTGTAACAACTAATAACTAGAAATCAGAGTGTTGTAACAACTAATAACTAGAAATCAGAGTGTTGCAACAACTAATAACTAGAAATCAGAGTGTTGTAACAACTAATAACTAGAAATCAGAGTGTTGTAACAACTAATAACTAGAAATCAGAGTGTTGTAACAACTAATAACTAGAAATCAGAGTGTTGTAACAACTAATAACTAGAAATCAGAGTGTTGTAACAACTAATAACTAGAAATCAGACCACACAATCAGTCTTTTAAATAT